>CAJQZJ010018033.1:6416495-6477585 GCA_907164525.1 Lophiomys imhausi
AAGAAGAAGAAGAAGAAGAAGAAGAAGAAGAAGAAGAAGAAGAAGAAGAAGAAGAAGAAGAAGAAAGCTTAGTCTAGACCTAGAGCCCCCTCCCCCAGACATATATAAATAAATGATAGGCAACTTAGTCTTCATACAGATCCCTTAACCAGTTGGGTGGGGGGGGCATCTAAATCATAGACTCTGTTACTTGTTAGAAGGACATTTTACCCTAGCTGGGCTGACATGTCAGGCCCCTAAGTGCAAGGGGGCTCTCAGCCATCTAATGTTTCTGATGAACTGAGTAGCGGTGATATTTGGGGGCTTCTAACACGAAAAGAAGGATAAGAAGGAAAAGGGAAAAAGGATGGGACGGTGGGATTGGGAGGGGAGAAGGGAGGTGACTGTGATTGAGATGTAACTTCAATTAATAAATAAATGTCAAAAAGTAAAATAAATTAAATTGAAGCAGCAAATCAGATTTTAACTATATGCATTGTTCTCTGGTATTATGGACCAAAATTTTTCCTGTTTCCCATAGTTTAGCTATGAGATATAAAGCTCAAGTATCTTCCCATTTTGATTGTTTCAACTTCTGTCAACTTTTCCTTTGTAACAATCAAAAGCCTCTCTCCTGGCTTGATGTATACACAGAGGAGTTGCATAGCCAGTGTTTCCAGAAAGTTCAAAGAAAATGCCCTGTTTATATTCACTTTGAAATACATGCAACATAAATAGCAAATAATACAATGATGTAAGCAACAGATTTACTCCTGTGTAATATTTGGAAAACAAAAATGAACTCTAAAACACACAAAATAATAATGTTAATTAGAATTGGTCTTCACTAATTTTTACTTCACAAGATTTATTAACATAAGGGAGATAAAAATAATAAAATTAGTTCAATACTGAACTAAAATTCTTCCCAATAAGAAACCCTCCACATTTCTGTAGATACATTTTAGACATTCTTCACCTTTTCATTTATATTAAAACATGAAAGGGAATGATTATAGTGGAAATTAAATAGATATAAAGTGGTGCTACATTTCAATGTATTCTTTTAATTACCTTTCAAAATGATCTTTTTATAGAAGTATAACTTTACAGCAGGTGTCAAGCAACTTTGAAAGTTATGAGTTCACATTGTACATAACTATTTATGAGCCCAAATACTTTATGCTGCTTTATAAAGTGAATACAATCCTAATGAAATGTTACTTTTAAACATTTTATATTCTAGTTTTGTATAGTTATGAATCTTAAGTATCCATAAGAATAAATTACATGAGACCCTAAGAGGACTATTGCTCTAATGTTTACTGATGTATTTTTTTTATTTTTTGAAAATTACACTTATTGATATAATTAGTACCTATTTCAGTATTGTGAATGCTGAATTCTCCAAACTTTATATTTATCAAGTTATACTTTGTAATAATGCTTTAAAGAGTGCATCAGAGTGAAGTTGCTGGGGGTTTTTAAGATTATGAAACATCACGACATAAATCCACATACCTATGAATACCTGATTTTTGATAAAGAAGCCAGAAGTAGACAATTGAAGAGAGAAAGCATCATCAACAAATGGTGGTGGTGGTGGTGGTCTAACTGGATTCAGTATGTAGAAGAATGCAAATAGATCCTTACCTATCATCTTGTACAAAACTCAAGTCCAACTGGCTCAAAGACCTCAATATAAATCCAGGTACACTGAACTTAGAAGAGAAAGTGGAGAATAGCTCAGAACATATTGGCACAGGATACAACTTCCTTAATAGAACACCAATAGCACAGGCACTAAGAACAATAACCAATAAATGAGACCTCATGAAACTGAAAGGGAAAGGATACCATCAATAGGCCAAAACAAGAGCCTACAGAATGTGAAAAGATTTTCACCAAATCTACATCTTCAGATAGATACTATCCAAAATATATAAAGAACTCAAGAAATTAGTCATCAACAAACCAAGTACTCCAATTAAAATTGGGGTACAGATCTGAACAGAATTCTCAACAGAGGAATTTCAAATGCAGAAAAACAAGTAATGTTCAACATCCTTAGCCATAAAGGAAATGCCAATTGAAACTACTTTGAGATTTCATCTTATACATGTCAGAATGGCTAAGAGAAAAATCATAAGTGACAGATCACTGGAAAAAGGGGAACACTCCTCCATTCCTGGTGGGAGTGCATATTTGCAATATTCACTACAGAAATCAATATGGCAGTTCTGAAAATTGGAAGTAAATCTACCTCAAGACCAAGCTATACCACTCTTGGGCATATGCTCAAAAGATGCTCCATGATACCAAAAGGGAGTACTTGTTCAGCTATGTTCATAGTAGCTTTATTTATAATTGCCAGAAACTGAAAAACCTAGATATATCTGAAATGAATAATGACTAAAGAAAATGTGGTACATTTACACAATGGAATACTATAAGCTGATAAAAACAAAGGCATAAATTTTCAGGCAAATGGATGGAACTAGAAAAAAAAAAACTTCCTGAATAAGGTAACCCACAAAACAAACATAGTATGTACTCCCAAGTGGACATTAGCTGTTAAGTATAGGACAAACACACTACAAATCAAAAGACCCAGAGAGGCTAAGTAATAATGAGGACTCAAGCGAAGACAAGTGGATCTCCCTGGAAAGGAGAATTAGAATAGATTTTGAGGGTGGACTGCCAGAAGGTTGAGGTGGAAACAAGCAGTTGGGTTGGGGGAACACAGAGGGAGAGAGTACTAGGAGAGGTGACTGGACTTTGGGATCTTTTAGAGAGGTAGATGTAGAAACCTAGTGCAGTGAACACTCCCTGAAATCTATGAGAATGATCCTAGTGTAATCTCCTAGGATTGAGAAATATGAAGTCCTACCTAGTTGTCTTCTATAACCAGGCAAGTCTCCCAGCAGTGGAGCTACAAAACCTATATAATCTGTCCTTCCTGCAAGATGTGCTGGGGTAATGGTGGTGTAGAAATTGCGGGAGTAGCCAACCAATGACTGAACAAACATGAAGCCCACAACCCACACCTGATACTGGCTAGATGGCCAGGACTCAGAGGCAGGACACCTCAGAGACACTGGACAGAACCAATCGAAACTGGCAACAACAACAACGACAAAAAAAAAAATGATCCTTAATGATATTCTGCTAGACTCAAAGGTCAGTACCTCCATTGATTGTCATCATTGAGACCAGCAACTGATGGGAGTGGATGCCGAGACACAAAAACACTAGACAGAGCCAGGGGAACCCTGCAGAAGAGGAGGAAGGATTATAGGAGCCAGAGGGATCAGATTAAGGACACTATGAAAACACAGCCCACAAAATCAAGTAAGATGTGCTCATAAGGACTCACAGAGACTGAAGTGACAAACACAGACTATGGGTCTGAGCTAGGGCCTCTGAATATATATTCTGGTTATATAGCTTGAAGTTCTTCTGGGACTCCCAAGAGTGGGACTGGGGGGTGGTGTGTCTCTGATACTTTTTATTGTCCTTGGGACTCTTTTTCTCCTATTTGGTTGCCAAAACCTGCCTTGACATGAGAGATTTTTTCCTAGTCCTACTGTAATTTGTTATGTCTTGTTTGGTTGATATCCCTGAGGGGTCTGCTCTTTTTTTTTTTTTTATAGAGAAATTGAAGAGTGGATCTGAGTTAGAGGGGTGGAGGAAGGGAATGGAGGAGTGGAGAAAGAGGATATTGCTGTTGATATGTAATGTATGAGAAGAATAAAAAAAAGGAAACTATTTCATGACTGAAATAATGAATCATAATTGAATTTTTTCAACACAAATGCCACATTTATCACATATTTTTGATTAAAATAATACATTTAGCATAAACAAAAAACCATATAAAACCCTAGGATTTAGTCAGAGTCTACCATTAGTGATTTTTTCTATTTGTGTGCATATATGCACATGTGTTTGTGTCTACATGACATATATATACACACACACACACACATGAGCTTAGGGACATTCACATATGATATCAAAAAGAGAAAGAACAAGAACATAATTCTTACTGGCATAGTAATAAGGTCTTCAGTATGAAATTTGACTTATGTAGGCTATAAAATTCCAGTTAAAACAAGCCAAATATAATAAAGGGCAACCATTATTATTATTAAAGGATATAGTAAAACCACAAATGGAAGATGTGTGTGACAGTGCTCATGATTTATCATTGCCAGGATCCAAGACAGGCCATTGGTAGTGCAGCAACTCAAGGAGAAACATTTTCATTACCTTGGAAATTGGTAAAATAATCTTCAAAACCAAAGAGGCCCTTAGAGGAATCTACTTTGTTCAATATTTATTACAGCTGTAGAAATGAGTGCATAGTTGGAAGAACTCATAAATTTGATTCCATATAAGATATCAGGAAATTTCAATGTACTGGTATCCCAATGATTATAATTGATAATTGTAATGGATTCCCACCCTATACTATTTTAAAAAATATATGAAGAGTTATGCTGTAATTTTTTAGTTAGATTCTGCTCAATCATTTGATCACAATATCCTACTATGAAGTAAATTCTGAAATTCACCATTTCTCAAATTTTTTTAGAGAAATTAGTCATTAGAGCACAGATAAAATGATCAGATTTAGAATTGGAACCTAGACCAGACTACATCTGGAACAAACCTCTTATGAACACATATTCCCTGAAAACACTTCCTTCCTGAAAGATAAATTTACACACATAACTTGACGGATCTTTTTAAAAGGTTTTAAACTGTGTTTATAAAAGCAATCTCACACATTGATTAATGAGGGTGGTATTGCTAAAACATAGGTGGTTATGTAAATTATCAAACCTGTATGTATCTCAATCTGTAATTCACAGTTTTCTGTAATTCATTTGTTTCCTCAATTCATTGAATTTCTTTCTTTCTGTATTTTTTCTTTTCTGTTTTTTTGAGACAGGGTTTCTCTGTGTAGCCCTGGCTGTCCTGGACTCACTTTGTAGACCAGGCTGCTCTTGAACTCACAGAAATCCACCTGCCTCTGCCTCCCAAGTGCTGGGATTAAAGGCGTATGCCACCACGCCTGTCAATTACAGACAGCTGTGAACTGCCATGTTGGTGCTGGGACTTGAACCCGGGTCTTTTGGAAGAACAGTAGTGCTCTTAACCACTGAGCAGTCTCTCCAGCCCTGAATTTATTTCTTTTAGGGAAATGATACTTGACAAAATTATTCATTCCCAGGAAAGGTTAATTCCTCTTCTCCCATGAAATATCCCCCTTTCATGTTTACAAGTCCATTTTTTATTGTTGTTTCCCCATCTTGTTAATGCACCCATTTATAAAAGAGACTATTCACAGTAGTATTCCTGGTGTTCTGTCACAAGCACTTCCACACTGTCTACATTGTTCTCTGAGCCAGAGATGCAGGAAATCTATAGAGATATTTCTGCATCAAAAAAGGCCTTCTTGATTTTCTTAGGTAATGTGGAAATAATATGTGCTTCACATGACTAGATGCTACATTTCTCCAAAACACTACTCCCAAAGTAGATTTCAAACTCTCAGATTTTTCAGTTCATTACTATAGTCTTAGATCCATACAGTCATTATGGCATAATGTCATCAAATATATAATTAATTGAATCATTTTTTCTTAAATTAAAATATATTTCCTTTTAATTTCCTAAGTAAAAGTTGACTTACAACATGAAAGAAGCAAATGAAAATTTCCTTTATATAACAGCATCACCTAGCTTCAAATATTTTTTCACATAATTTGTGTCACTTAAAGTTGAAAAACTTGAAATAGTATAACCTTGATTCTGAGGCATCACTGAAGGCTAAGGAAAGAGAAGCTCAGTGAATGACTTATTAATCTGGCTTTAAAATGGATGAATAATATGCTACAACCTCTTTGACATATGGTGGGCTTTTCAGCAAGTTTTCCATAATGGTTCCACTTAATAAACAGCTGATTAGCACTATTTAGCAGGTTTGGAATGCACAGAAATAGTCAAATAGCAACATTCTGCCGAGTTAATCCCTCATTAGCAGACTTGCAGTCCCTGTATCTGTCAGATTGTATACCAGCATTGACACAGGCTGACCTCTTGCTTGGACCTGTTCATCACCTTCAGTTTGTCATAAATGAAGTGAATATGAATGTCAGAGTGAAAGTGACATCAGCAGACACTTCATCTGATGCCTTGGAGGATATTGCTGAAACAATATTGTTATTACTGACACAGACAAACAATATGTAGTAACAACAATGTAGGCTATAAATGATAATAAATTATTATCAATATAGATAGATAGATAGATAGATAGATAGATAGATAATACATGAAAGCTTTGGATTTTGGATTAATGCTGTTATAATAAAGAATGTATTCTAAAATAAAAGCCACATTTTATTACAGTTTCTTCACATCAGCTATACATACAACGTTTAAATTTCAGACAGAATGGACAATGCATTGACTTTTTAGAAGACCAGATGTGAAATTTAATGCTTTTCCCTGAGGATATAGTCATAGTTTTTCACATATGTAGCCCACTTACAGCTTCCTTTTTTGTAAAATGAAAAAAAGGCCTTAAGATAGATATGAAAGATTAAGTTGAATTAACTATTATAAATACAAGAAAAGATTCAATAATTGTATTTTGTGAAAAGAATCTTTGATCATTGTAACCCGGGATCTTATAAGTTCCATACTGCAATGGGAATATTCTCAATTTTCCAAGGAACACCTCATTTACCACTTTCATCAGCATTGATAAATTATCTCTACCAAAGAACTCTTTGTTTGAATCACAAAATCAATTATACAATTGCACAACATTTGTATTCTTCTGCTTGACAAGTGGAAATTGAACTGGTTTCAATTTATCTAAATGAAGCTTTGATTAATGCAATATGTTATTACAAACATAACAAATTAGATATTTTCAATGCTTATTTAAAATCTGCGTAAATTTTGAACAAAGAAAAGCTTGACAATTATTATACGTAGGACTTCAACTTAAAATGGAAAAAGAATATTGATGTCAGAAGAGTATATTGCAGTGAGAGAAAAAACATTATATGAGAAAGGCTAATCTTAGTGTATAGAAAAGTTTAAAGAAAGCCATGCTCTTTGTTGTACTGTAATTATTTAGTATCAAAAAGATGATTAAAATAATAATGTTATAATAAACATTTCTAAAGACATATATAAGACTAACTTAAAAGTGATTCAAATGAATATTTTGAATTTTAAGAAAAGTTTTGATAATTTTTTTCTTTTTCGTCAACATTTATTTATTATTTCAAATTACATCTCCATTACCACCTCCTCCCTCCACCCCCTCCCTGTCCTACCTTCTCACTCTCTACCCCCTCTCCCACTCATCCCTCCAGTGTAGGGTGCCTCCGTGTATCAGCCCCCCTTAGTTCATTAGTCACATGAAGTCTAAGAGCTTTCTCTTGCACAGGAGGCATACATGGCTGTTCTACTAGGGTAGAGTGTCCCACTAACAGGTAACCAAGTCCCTGTTCCTGTTCTTTTGGGTCTATTGATTGTAGGATGGTTATCCTGTACTATATGGTTAAAATCCAGTTATAAGTGAATATATATGTGTACCTTTCTGAGTCTGAGTTAGCTCACTCATGGTGAGCTTTTCTAGTTCCATCTATTTGGTTTCAAATTGCATGATTTCCTTGTTTCTCATAGCTGAGTAGTATTCCATTGTGTAGATGTACCACAGTTTTTTTTTTAATCCATTCTTCAGCTGAAGGACATCTGGGTTATTTCCAATTTCTAGCTATTACAATTAAAGCTGCTATGAACACAGTTAGGGAGATGTATATAAGGATTGGTGAGGAATCTTTTGGATATATGCTCAGTGGTGGTATGGCTGAGTCGTGAGTAGAGCTATTCCAAGTTTCCTAAGATATTACTACATTGTTTTCCATAGTAATTGCACAAGCCTGCACTCCTACCAGAAATGGAGGAGGGTTCCCCTTTCTCCATAGTCTGGCCAGCATGTGCTGTCATTTGAGTTTTTGATCTTAGCCATTCTAACAGGAGTGAGATGGAATCTGAGTTGTCTTGAGTTGCATGTCTCTGGCAATTAATGATGTTGAGCATTTGTTCAAGTGACTCTTGGCCATTCTAGTGTTTTGCCTGGTTCTTGAGAACCCAAAGACCACCCAGGAGCCAACTCCAATGCAAATACATGAAGATTGTTTATTCAAGCTCATAGCTTGGACTCTCAATACTCACTGACATAGCAGTTTGAGTTGGGAGCCCCCAGACCCAAAAGTACAGAGTTTATATAGAGACTCAGATAAAGAAGCAGGCTCTTTACCATATGATTGGATGACATTTGGGTAGCTAGTCATATCCATTTCTGATTGGCTCATTGTTACTGACTAACCACTTGCAGTCAGCTTGACAGCCAGAAAGTTTATTTAGACTCTTTGGGTGCTTTCTCAGAGCAAGCTGTCCAGTGATGATGAGGGAACACCCCTGGAATGCAAGGTCGGGTACATTTTGTTGTTGTTCTGGAACTGGAGGTAAGCTCTGAGTCAAACTTAATACAAAATGGAATCTTTTTTAAAGATGGATTCAGTCAGGCTCCACATTAGATTCCTCTCTTGTGAATTCTTGGTTTAGCTCTGTACCCCATTGTTTGATTGGGTTACTTAGCTTGTTAGTGTTTATTTTCTTGAGTTCTTTATGCATTTTTGATATTAGCCCTCTATCAGATGTGGGGTTGGTGAAGATCTTTTCTCAATTTGAAGGCTGCCATTTTATTTTAATGACAGTGTCCTTTTTCTTACAGAAGCTTTTCAGTTTCATGTGGTCCTATATATTGATTGTTGGTCTTAAGGCCTGAGCTATTGGTGTTCTGTTTAGGAAATTGTCATCTGTGCCACTGAGTTCGAGGATGTTCCACGCTTTCTCTTAGATTAGGTTTAGTGTGTCCGGTTTCTTGTTAAGGTCTTTGATCTAATTGGAGTTAAGATTTGTGCAAGATGATAAATATGGGTCTATTTGCATTCTCTTACAGGTTAACATCCAGTTAGACCAGCACCATTTGTTGAAGATGCTCTCCTTTTTCCTTTGTATGGTTTTGGCTTCTTTGTCAAAAATTAAGTTACCATAAGTGTGTGGGTTTATTTCTGGGTCTTCAATTATATTCCATTGATCAACTGTCTGTTCTATAGCAATAGCATGCTGTTTTTATTACTATTGCTTTGTAATGTGGCTTGAAATCTGGGATGGTGATCCCTCCAGATGTTGTTTTATTGTACAGGATTGAATTATCTTTTTTTTTTTGTTTTTTGTTATTCCATATGAAGTTGAGAATTGTTTTTTTTCCAGGTCTATAAAGAATTGTGTTGGCATTTTGATGGGAATTACATTGAATCTGTATATTGTTTTTGGTAGGATGACTGTTTTTATTATGTTGATCCTACCTATCCATGAACATGGAGATCTTTCCATCTTCTGACATCCTTTTCAATAAAAGCATTTCCCCTAAAATCAGGGACAAGACAAGGATGCCCACTTTCCCCATACCTCTTTAACATAGTACTTGATGTTCTAGCCAGATCAATAAGACAACTAAAAGAGATAAAGGGGATACAAATTGGAAAGGGAGAAGTCAAATTATCTTTATTCACAGATGGTATGATAAGTATATTTAAGTGACCCCAAAAATTCCACCAGAGAACTCCTACAGCTGATAGACTCTTTCAACAAGTTGACTAGATACAAATTAACTCAAAAAATCACTAGCCCTTCACAATAGTCACAAATAATATAAAATACCAGGGAGTAACTCTAACCAAGCATGTGAAAACCTGTAAAACAAGAACTTCAAATTTAATAATTTTTACAACTTAAGTATTGCAGTGTTAGATAACACTTAAATTCATTACAATAACTTTAAGTAAGCTTCAAAACTAATAGTTATTAAACTATATTACACATCTTACTCTGATTGTAGGTGGACTATTGTATCTCATTTGATATAGTTCCACTGATAATATAATAGTGAGAAAAAAATCATAGTAGGCAGGATAGATAATCCTAAAGTCATATAATAAATTAATAATTAAGTATGTGAGAGTCATCAAAGAAAAAATACTATTCATCATTTTTTAATATAGATTTCCAGGTCTTATTCTTGAGATACACCTTTTTACCAAACTTTATGCCTTTTATGGAAAGGTAGCTGAGGATCAAGTTTAAAGCATTTTATCCAGGGTCTTACAGCTAGAAATGAACAAATTTGATATTTTTAAAATTAATTTCTATGTAACTGAATATTAATGACTTCACTAGACATTTTACAAACACATAGAAATCTTACGTATATTCTGTAGCTCACTTTGTATTATAGAATGCTATCTTTTTTCTTTATTGTTGTTCAGTAATTAACAGCTTTTCTTTTGGTAGTGGTCTTTTTATAATTATCCTTTCATATGTTCATCAAAATATAGAGCAATTTTCTTAATCATTTTATGTTTGTTCTCATTCATAATCTATAAGCATCTTCCATTGAATCAACATCTTTCTCTGTCATCATTAATTACATATAGTCTTTGTTTCCTTTGTTTGCTAACTAATTTCAATTGATGTGGTCTGTGTGTGCACAATTTTCTTAATAATCCATGATATATCACAACTGGGGCAGCTGATCTGTAAATGCTCATTTTTTAAAGCAACATTTCCTTAAATGCCTTTGTCAAATGTCATTCATGAATGCTTTCTATTATATTTGTAATTGTCCAAATGTATTTTATTCATTTTTATTGTCAAAGACAGGTTTACCTATCGCAAAGAGCTAAAGATATGAAGTAATTGAGATCCATTAATAACCATACACAAAGGGATGCTTATTCTGTCATATCTATAGTTATTTTTTTTCAAGGAACTCTATTTGCTCCCTTTTTCAGGGTTCTACTCAAACACATACTTCAAGGTAATTTTCTATTTTACACTTGCCAGGGCAGTGCCTCACACTTTTTAGGTAAATATTCAATAAATATAATGCAACCCTAGATAAAAATGTTTCTAAAGAAACAATTATGTTGTAATCTAGTGCATAAGATAAAATTTAATATTTTATAAACAAAATTCAAATAAAAGAAATTGTGTGGGTGTCTTTAAATCTTCATAAAATTGCATAATAATGATAAAATTACTTTGATATAATGTAACAAATCAATATTTTAAAGGTAGTATGTTGGATTGGAGCATTGTTCAGAGACTATAGTAGTTCTCTTTCTGCTGTTTTAATAGAACATTAACCAAAATTTTCTTGGGAAGGAAAAGTTTATTTCAACTCACAAGCTATTGTCCATCTGCAATGCAAGAATCCAAGGCAGTAAATTAAAGCTGAAAACAATAGACGAATGCACTGCCTAACTTGCACAATTATTTTCTTATATTGCCCAGGCCTACCTGCTCAGGGATGTTACCGCCCAGATTCTGACCCCACCACATGGTGCCAAGCATCCTTCTGCATCTCTTTATGACTCATTTAATCCTCTGTTTCCACTACATCTGAATCTCTCTTTCACTAGTGGCCTCTCCTGGCCTCTTCTTAGGGAAACTGTAACCGGCCACAGAGTAGAGTACAAAGTCCCAGCTCATCTCCTTGACCAAGTCCTACCTTCAAAACCAGCACCATGTACAAGACTCCTAACTGTGAGTTGCCAAGTTCTACTGACATCTTGATATGCACACCATCTCGAATCCTCTGGACCATAACTCTTATGTTCTGACTCTTAGAAAATACTTCCTAGCAGGTTTTATTTCAATGATGCTGGTCACTTATTAATCACTCCTGATTTTTCAGCTGCAGCTAATCAGTTTACATTGTCCCAGTAAGGCATAGATCATGACATTTTCACAAATGGTTTATTTAAATATATGTATAAAATTGCCCTGTTGAGTCTGTGAAATTTGACATATCACATTTCCATTATTTGCCCTTCTCTCAACATTCTTATTGTTCAACCTCCCACAGAGCAGCCCTGAGCACTTGTCATCTTTTCTAGCCAAAAGATCCAGTCCTTACAAAATCTTTCCCAAAACATGATCTGATCCATCACAGCAACAGCTTACTGTCCAGACCTACTTGTGTCTTAGTCTGTGCTTCAATTCCAGTGATATACCACTAAACAATAGCACCCTTGGCAGGAATTATTTTATTTCAGTTTACAGGCTACAGTGAATCATCCAGAGACTCCAAGGTAGGATCAATGCAGGTACTTGAAGCCCCAAAACATTTCTCTTACTTAATCCTTCACTGGATTGTATATTTACCATTCTTATACAGCTCAAGATCACCTGCATAGAGATAATACTTCCCACAGTAAGCTGAACTGTCCTACATTAATTAGCGATTGACAAAATGGTCTGAAATATGTCCAGAGGCCACTGTGATGGAGACAATTCCTCAATTGAAATTACTTCCTCCAAGGTGACTTTAGATTTTGTCAATTTGACAGAAAGAAAAAAAAAAAAACAATGAAAGAAACAAACAACACCAACAACAAAAAACTCATTAGCACAGAAAACCTGGAATTATCATTAAGATTATTGAAGTCAAGGAATATAGAATATAGTTACTGCAACTGCATTATGTTAGCTCTTGATACTTGAATGCTGTGGTGTGTTTTAAAAAAACACACACACACACACATATAAACACACAAGCACACACACACACAGATTCACTTGTGCTAATGCATATAATAGTTAGATGTAACTGTTCTACTAAATATACAAAAATACCAGGAAGCCATTAAGAATTCTCTGTCACTTTTTAATGATAGCAGTAAGTTTTGAAAAAGGAAAACTAGCAAATTGTTTGAAGAAAGAAATGTCACTTTGTTTTAACCAAAATTACTTAGTTTCTGGTTTTGTTTGTTTAATGTCACAAGAATAATCATTTTTAATTTACTTTGGAAATATGCTGTTTAAGGAACACACATGTCGTATGTGTAAGATTATTGTTTCTCTGTCCTTAAGCTTGTGAGTCTACAGATAATGAAAAGAAAACTGCTGGAGATGGAGATGCATCTTGGTTAGGAGAGGGCTCATCATGAATCCCAAAGTTCAGTTCTTGTGTAGCTCATAGACCAGACATGTTGACATGGGCTGTGATCCTAGAAGAAGGAAAATAGATAAGAAAGGATTAGATTCAGGATCATCCTCGGGTACATGTAGGTTCCAAATGAGCTCTAAATATGAAACAAGTCTCAAAAATGAAAAGTTATTCTACCCTCTTTAAAACATATGAGTACATACTAATTATCATTTTCAATTAAAGTTAATTTTCCCTCCCCACTCAACAATAATGACGTAATTATGATCCTAATTTTATTCTGACTTGCTTTGTGTATATTTCAGTCACATCCTTGTGGTATCTTTCACAAATCATTCTAATGTTGATTTAGCATGCAGAGAATTTTTCTAGTATCTCAGACCAGTCTTTCCAATATTGTGTCTCTTCCTTATATGTTATCTCTCTTGTAGCATTAAAGACTACATTATATAACTGTTTTGAAACTTACTTGAGTTAATTGTTACATTTTAAAATACTTGTACATGTAATTTACTAATAAAAATTTTACATAAGTGAATACTTCCCATAGAAGTTAAATTGTAGTAGAATTAACTGATTAAATTAGAAGCATTTCAACATTTGTATGTAGAGCACATGCCTCCTCATTTCATAGGCTTAATATTTACTAGATCACTATTGGCTAACTACTTTTATAGTATTTAAATATTATGCCAGAAGAAAACTTTACAAAACAATTCTGAAATTTGCATGACTCTAGTGTTTTAAAATTGCCTAGTTGTTCAAAGTTTTTGGCACAGATACATGTGGAAAGATCTCTGAAAAGTGTTGAACCATTTCGGAATCTTATGATTGTCAGTATAGGCTGAGCCATTTATGGTAGGTCATATACAATGAAGCTTGAGTATTAAGAATGTTATTCATTTCTAATTCATTACAAAATACTCTCTTAAGCTTGCATATGTGATGGATGGCAAGAAACCAGTCATTCACATCTAATTATAAAGGTTTTTCTTTGTGCTAAAATGGACTCTATTTATCTGTCAGAGCAATCAGTGTCTGCATTTTTCTTTGTGTCTGCCGCTGCACTACCTAAGCACTTAGCAGAGATATTAAATTAGCCAAAAAGTGTGGAGTGTGATGTTTTCCTCGTCTTTACTACATTTATCTAAGACAACCTAAAGCTAAGCAGACTGTGACTAATATTGGAAGTCTTATTCTTATCACAGACAGGGTTGTTTTCATTCTGGTTATTATTAATTGGTTGAATGCCAACAATATATCCAGTACAGGACATAATTGCACAATATGTTCTTTCTCTTGGAACATAGGAAGGGATCTACTGCTTTCATCTACTAACACTGATGCCAAAGTGATGAATGTCTCTTCGTAACCCAGTTTCCTTTTCTGCCTTCTCTATCTATTTCCCTCACCATTTTTTGTTTCATAAAAGCACATTAAGAGTTAACTCTTTAGTTCAAAAGTTATTCTACATGATATATATGCAGTTATTTTGTTAACTGTTGATATACATAAAACAAATATATATACATATAGAGCAATTCTTTGAAGATTATATGTACTATGTACTCATAATTTTACTGATATAACTGGGAACAATAATATAGAGATAAATTTTCTATAAAATGTGCTGTAAGCATTTACATATTAAGTATAAAACAGATTATATATGAATCATATTTAAAACACTGCACCTATGTTATAAGATGTGTCAATATAGACATTTTGTAGTATTATTCTTCCAAGGAAGCTAATATTTTAATATTGCAGAATACATATTACTTGTGTGTACCTTGGCAATTATTTTTTGAACTCAAATTTTATTTATATTTTGTATTTTTAAACTATTTACATTTTTCAGAAGTGTGTTTGTAATATCTAATTATAAAGATAAAGCTATATTGGTCACATGTGCCCAAAATACAGAAAATAAATATGTTAAAATTTATCCGTTCATATTTATCAAAAGAAAAAAAACTAGAGTACATAGTTTCATATGAGTATAACTGGTATTGACTATTAGTAAATTAAAGTGTAATTTTATTTTGCATCTTATATTTCCCAAGTGGAATTTCAGACTGGATTGGTTCATAAGAGACTGACTTGCAAGTCCAATACATTTAAAACTAATCAGTGTGAATCATACATAACTATAGAAATAAAACAAAAAATCATTAGGTGAGGAGCAAGAAAACAGTTCTGATTTTTATATAATGATATGTTACGATGCGTTCTTCCATAAAATTATAACTGTCCCTAACTATATTATATGTCAGTACAATATGGAACTTACAACATCCTAGGTAAGGAGTTGGTGTCCATGTCAGTATATACTATATATTTTCTAAAATCTCTAACTGTAGTATATGATGAAGATTTGAAGATTCAAGGTAGAAACAGAAGCAAATAAAGAAATTGCTCTAAGAGCCTATTCTAGTATTAATAAATAAATTCATAAAAGAACCTCTAATGTGTGTTAGAATGCAGAATTATAAAAACTAAAAATTATTACATAACTGCAGGTAAAAATAAATCACGAATAGTACAATAATGAACTTCACTTATTTGAACAGGGCAAATAGAAAGAAATGCAAAGTTATAACTATCTGTGGAAGAGATAAAATTGATTCATAGGCTAAATTCCAAGAAAAATGTAAAGGTATTACAGTTTAAATTAAGAATAATAAACTAAATATAACACACATTTAATTCAAAAATTGGTGGGAAAAATTTACTCAACTTATCATAAAGACAAACCTACAGAAGTCACAATGTAAATCGCTTCACGAGCAATACTTCCCTAATACTTCAATACCTTTACACAAATTCTGAAATATATGACCATATAAATGCAAGTGTTTGTCATATTTAGACCCTTTAAATATGTCACTATATTTGTTAGATTTTTTTACTCTAATATTTTTCTTATTTATAACCTAAGTATAATCATTGGGTAAAGGACTAGTCTTATATTTATACTTTTATTAACATTTCTTCTATATTTTTCTTTTCATATAATTTTATACTATTTTTTGGAAAATGGAAAAACCAAGATACAGGAGTGTTAGACTAATGTTAAGTGCTTAAAAATTCTGGTCCATAAATTTTTAATAGTTAAAATATTAGACATTCCTCCTATGCATGTAACATTCTGGGCAGATGCAGAGGTCAGAATAAAGGTTCTCCCTCACAAAATTATGCAGAAGTCCATGGTAAGAGATCCACTGCCATTTCCAATTACAACTTTCAGTTCACAACTTTCCTCTAATAGTGAGCTACTTGACACAAAATAGAGTTTAGAAGGTAATGCAGGATCTGTGGAGAGCTAAATCTAACTTTCATTATTGTTCTCTAAGGCAGGAGCCACTCATATCTGTACATTACCACAAGTATAGATGTAAATTAATGTTTAACTGCTACACAGCTAATGGACAAATGCAGGTTTCATGATAACAACCCTTGTCAGTCAGAGGCTTTTATGGTCACTGACTAACCATTGTGCAAAGGAAAGCAGTCATTCATTCCCAGGGAATCAGTTTTTAACCATTGTCTTAGTGTGCTTTGTTCTGTTGTGACAGAATACCACAGATGAAGTAGTAAACATATTTATAATTATAGATTTATAGACAGTATACCTGAACAATGAAAAACTCCATGTCTGTGTGTGTGTGTTTGTGCGTGTGTGAATGTGTGTGTGTGTGTGTGTGTGTGTGTGTTCTTACTAACGAAGCTTATTCAACACCTCTAATGTCCTCCTAATGATCTATCACCGTATCAGTGCCATTCTGGAAAATAAGTGCTATTGCAGACTTTAATGAGGTGATAGCTATTGTAGTGCCTAGTCCACCATTTCTCATACTTGAAGTCATGTTCCTCAACTTCCACTTCACAAGAGAAAAAAACATGTATGCAGTAGCTATATATTTAAATTATTTTAAAAAAGAGGAGAGGCACATAACCTTAAAGGATCTAGGTGGGCAGTGCTATTGACAGTTCAGCCTTTCCACAGAAAAACTGCAGTTCTGTATCCAGACAAAACATTTCCGTCTGGGCTCATACTTGTGTCAGCTCAGCCTAGTGAGATTCTATATCTCTTTCAGTATTGGGAGATCACAACTGTTCTAGCCTCTGTTCTTGCCAATTCCCATCTCATATCTCACATGGCTGTTTTTTTGTTTGTTTGCTTGTTTTTTGGTTTTGTTTTATTTTGTTTTGTTTTAGAGCACACTTTAGAGAGTTTTACAAGTTTTCTCAGAGAGAATCATGAAATAAGCTTCTATTATTGGAATCCATTCATCTATTTTCTTATACACAATTCAAGTAACAACCACTTTCACTTGGTCCTGTTCCTAACTGCTTATTTCTTGAATTCATCTCCTTTATTCCCTCGAACCATGGGTGTTATTACAAAGTGTTATTATAAAAGCAATATCTTTTTGCTAATAGTCCATATTTAACCAAGAGCTCTTTACTACTCATCTAATCTGGTTTATGATATAAGCTCTCCTATTACACTCTTCTCAGTATTTTAATTATGTATAATATAAATAATAGCTGAGCCGGGTATGGTGGCACACTCATTTAATCCCAGATGGATTTCTGTGAGTTCAAGACCAACCTGGTCTACAAACTGAGTCCAGAACAGCCATGGACACACAGAAAAACCCTGTCTTGAAAAACCAAAAAAAAAAAAAGGTGAAGTGGGAGAGGGACATATTTCTTACATGTATAATAATTTTGAGAAACAAAAAATGTTAAAGCACATCATTATTCGATTTTATGTTGTCAATCAAGGGTTTACGAAAGAAGATACTTTTTTTTTTTCATTTGTATCCTTTGTTGCCTGCACAGAGCATGAGAAACCACAGAGGGAAGTCATTTGTGGCCCAGGCCTAGAATAAACACATCTTGTTACTCACATTTCAGTTTTAATTGGAGTAGGTCCTAGCCCCATGGTAATATTGAACCTCTATTGTTTTGGGAAAATAGTATCCAGCTGTGCTCTTAATAGATTTTGAGATGTGTTAGAGAATTATCTATATATCTGAAGAATTAAGTGAATTAGAATACAGGATCCTTTATCAAAAGTTTATATCATAATTATTTATTTAATAACTAGACAAAATCAAATAAATAAATTTATTTTCTAATAGACCACTGAGAAAATCTGATTTTAGCAATTTGTGAAAATCATTAACTTGCTGTTGTTCTTTTGTTACGTGAATGTAGTAGCAAATTAAATCTCTTCCTTAGGCTTTCTATGAATCAGAAATCAACAAATGATTGCCTAACAGATTGTACCAGCTTCTAAACCTATAGGATTATAAGCTCATTATTCAATAATTTCAAATTGTATAAATCTGAACACTTTAACTTTTTGTATGAAGGGATATCTTCACACCTAAGTCCTAATTATTAAACTGAAGAAATAATCTAACATGACTAACTTCCTGTTTAAATTAGTAAAAGAGACTGCAATTTCATTCAGAAAAAGAAAGGCCTTCATTGCAGCAATGAACTCTTATTCTATTGCTATAAAATATTCCTCAACCACTTACACATTTTGAACCACTAAAAATGGGTCTGCAGATCTGGAGAGATGCTTCATTGCTTGAGAGCCCTGTTAATCTTTGGAAATTCTGCTCCTAACACCAAGATGGCAGCTCTCAATAATCCATAATTCCAGATCACAGGGGTTCTGATGCACTCGACTGACTTGTCTGCACAAGGCACACATATAGTACACAGACATAACAGGTACTATATGTATACCATATATATATGTATATAATTTAAAATTAATCTAAAAATATTTTGAAAACTTTAGAAAGAGACGTGCACCTTCAGATGCTCAGAAGTGGGCTCTTCAAAGTGCCATTTTTTCTGTTGAGATAATCAATAGTCTTTACTATACTCAATAGGCATAATCTGATGCCATTTCCCAGATCAATAAGCTTTCCTCTTCCTTCATGAGACTCAACTGCCTTGGAGACAATATAGCTATTTGAATACTAATTCGGCTCCTGAATGATAATTTTTTTTTACTGACTCTTACACCAGCAACAAACCTGAACTGCACAATAACTTTCTTTCCACAGAACTCAATTGGGAAAAAACATTATAGTGTAAAACTAAACATTTATTTTTATCCTCCTTATTTCAGAACATGACACATTGATGATCATTACATCTAAACTTAGTACCAAGGTTTGACAGAATTTGTGCACTAAATAGAATGGTAAGTAAGATGAAATCAATATTCAATATATTTCAGAGCTCTATCATAATTACCACCACTATCATTTCATCATTTGCATGTCTCTCACTACATGCTCTTTCTTTAGACTTCCTTTGGACACATTGATTTTTACTCTGCAAATTTCATTATAAGTCTATATTCCTCAGATAACTTCCTCTCAATACTTTGCTTTTATGGCTTCCATTTTGAGGACATTCCCACCTCAGGCTATGGTAGCTCACACATAGCCATTGTGTTTAACCTTGCTCTCAATCTTCTGTCTTGCTTTACAGCTTTGTTTTCATACAAATATACACTGCTGAGTGTTAATGAATATATTATTTTATAATTACTTGTCATCCTTCTCTGAACATTGTGTTACACAGCAGTTTCCTGCAAAGGAAACTTGTTAAGAAATAGCATGTAAAAGGATAATAAAACCAATGTGGTATTCTAAGACAGGATGTTCATAAGGAGGTAAAACATCCCATCTTTCTAGGAAGCACATTATGACAGGAAATAAACAACAAAAACTAACTCCATAAAATCCCTAAGACTGACCAACAGATTCACTAGGGTCCTTACCCCTCAAGAGCATATTAAAAAGTAAAAACTGCAGAACCATGATCAGATGGGTCAAGCAGCTCTTAAGAAGCAGATAACAGCCAAACTGCATAGAAGAAACAAACAAACAAACAAAAAATCCTGTGTGAGAGAGGCTCAGACCTGGAAAGAAAACTCTAACATATGAGCTATATGCAGACTCTTCATTTTCAATCCTGTAACTCTACACTGATTTTCCTTTAAGTTATCTAAATAAATCTCATTGGTTCACCAAGTGTGATAATGGTGCAATGACTATTTTGGTGTATTATAAGCTCCCTTTCTGATGTGAATAGTCATGTGTGTGTTGAATCTCTCCAGAAAAAGTTGTAACACAACACTATGTTAGGTTAGTTACTTCAGAGATCACAAAGTTGTGGAATTTTTGGTAAGATTTTGTAGCTTTCATAGTTAATTAACAGTTATAATTGAGAAGCACAATTATTTATTTTGACTTTTTCATCTTTAAAAGTGTTCTTCAATTAGTTTAATACTATCCTAAAAATATACAATATTCAGAAGTAATATTGCTTTCTCTTGCTGAATTGTATGATATTAAGAGGTTAATCACCTTCTCTCACCTTTTACATGGAAAGAACAATACATAAATTCATTTCAAACTTTAGAACTCAGTTTTGGATAGAAAAACTAAGGCCATACTTTATTTTCAGAAGTTATGTGTCTGATATATTACTATTGGGATTTATTTATTTATTTTCTATGGTATATTTTCAAAAAATATTTTTAAATTTTAAAATAATGCTTTTGAAAATTACATGTCAAAATGCATAATTTTCAATTAAAATAATATATGATTTTTGGCAAATGTAGTTTCTGTTTTTTACTTTCCCTTTAATTCTATATTGATAATAGAGTATATGACCTATTTATCAAAGTGCAATGAGAATGTCTTAAGAAATATGCTATTTAATAGAGAAAACATCATTACAGAAAACCTCCACAATCAAAAGGCCAAGTTCTGGAGCCCAGTCACACTGGCTATATTTACAAAACAACTAGTAAACTAAGGATCAGTGAACAATATGAGAAAGGAAGATGAAAGATAGTAAGAGCCAGATAATAAGAGAGTTGGCTATGAAAATGTGTCTTCTAGTAATGTTAGAAACTATACCCATAAAACCTCACTAGCAAGTCTACCTCAACATAATCTCAACCATGATAACAATACACATGCCAAAGTGTTGGGGGAAACTCACAGGGTCTTAGTCCTACACAAAGAAGTGTAGAACATGAGGAAATGCTTGAAGAAATGCTCAACATCCTTAATCATCAGAGAAATGCAACTCAAGACAACTCTGAGATTCCATCTCACATCTATCAGAAAGGCTAATATTAAAAACTCAGATAACAGCAAAGGCTAGTGAGGTTGTGGAGGAAGGGAAACACTCCTCCATTGATGATGGGAGTGCAAACTTGTACAACCACTATGGAAATAAGTCTGGTGATATCTTAGAAAACTTGGAAAAACTCTACCTCAAGACCCAGTCATACCATTCCTGGGTATACATCCAAATGATTCCTCACCAAACCACAAGGATATCTCCTCAACTATGCTCATAGCAGCTTTATTTGTAATAGTTAGAAACTGGAAACAACCCAGATGTCCTGAAATTGATGAGTGGATAAAAACAAAAACAAAAAACAAAACAAAACAAACAAAAAACAACACACACATTTACACAATAGAACACTAATACTACTCAGCCTTCAGAAACAAGGAAATCATACAATTTGTTGCCAAATGGATGGATCTAGAAAAGCTCATCCTGAGTGAGCTAACCCAGACCCAGAAAGATGCACATGGCATATATTCACCTATAACTGGATTTTAGCCATATAGTACTATCCTATCTATCCTACAACCAACAGACCTAAAGGAATAGGAACATAGACCTTGTTACCTGTTAGTGGGACACCTTGCCCTAGTGGAGGTCCCCTGTATGCCCCCAGTGCATGAAGAAGCTCTTGGCCCTGATATGACTGCTGAACTGAGGAGGGGGCTGTTATGTAGGAGGAGTAGGATAGGTGGGAGAAGGGAGTGGAGTTGTGAGGGTGGTACTGGGAGGAGTGGATGGAGGGGACTGTGATGGAGATGTAGCTTGAAGTAATAAATAAATATAAAAAAATGAAATGCAAAAAATAGGAGAAATCTTCTTCCCCAGTAAAAAGCATGACAATTGATTATCCAATATTAAATGGTCAAACCTGGAAACATGTATATAAATAACAAAGTACACACTGAACTTAAACTGCAATTTAATTATCACTTGTATTTATTAATAAGTATAAACTGTAAGATTAGGCTGGCAGAGCAGCTAGTGGCTTGGCAGAGCTGCGGGCAGCCTGGCTCACCTTAACCAGTTGCCTGATTTGTTCTGGGGAAAGAGCCCAGGGACCAAGGGTGGCCTACACCACTTGTAACCTAAACTCTGTTAAGTAATATAAGTTGTTATATTAGGCCGGTAGAATTACCAGCCACTTGGCAGTAGACTCTCTGGAGTTCAATGGGACTCCAGGAGTCCAACAGCACTGGATTGCTTGGACTGATGGCCGCAGTCCTTTCCCCAATAATTAAATGCAACAAAACCTTTTAGTGTTTCAAAGCTTAACCCTTAGCTGGGCAGACTCTCAATTAGCTACTCTAAGTTAACCCAGATCACCTAATCCCAAGTCACCATGTGTCTCTGGTTACCTTCCAGCATTCTCAAACACATCTATCTTCTTCCATGTCTCCTGGTGGAATGAATTAATTCTCTGTGTGTGCTCAGGGTTCCTGTTCTAATCTCAGGAAGTCCCACCTTCCTATACTCTTTCTGCCTAGCTAACTGGCTGTCAGCAACTGTTATTGACCAATCAAGAGAATGCCTCAGAAGGGGCCATAACCAGATCTCAGCATTGAAATCAGCCTATCAGAAGCATTGTTATTATCCCTAACACTGAATAATTTATATTTAGGTATATATACATGAATACATACATGCATATATGCAGTTAAAAATAATCAATGAAAAAAGAGGTCATGAATCTGAAAGAGAGCAAGGAAATATATATGGAAAATTTTAAAAGAAGGAAGGACAAGGGAAAAATTATATAATTACATTATAGTATTTAAAGTAAAGAAAAATGATTTTCTTCATTCTTTTTTATTATTAATTTTTTTTCAAGTTACATCTCAATCAAAGTCCCCTCCTTCCACCTCTCCAGGTCACACCCTCTCTCCTTCCTCTTTCCCATCTCCATCTGCTCCTTCTCCTTGGATGAGGGTACTGGGGCTTGATATGGCAGCCCAGATAAGGGTTCATGGCACCCTTCTGGACAGAGTTTTTCATAGGAGTTATACTAGGTTCTTGTCTGTTTGGATCTGTGGGTTGTGGGAAGGTTGTCTTGTGTTATATGGTTAATAGCCACTTATTCAAGAGTATATGCCATGTGTATCTTTCTGAGTGTTAATTCACATAGGATGGGTTTTTCTAGATTCATCCA
Source organism: Lophiomys imhausi (assembly GCA_907164525.1). Classification (NCBI taxonomy): domain Eukaryota; kingdom Metazoa; phylum Chordata; class Mammalia; order Rodentia; family Muridae; genus Lophiomys; species Lophiomys imhausi. The sequence goes on from CAJQZJ010018033.1 coordinate 6,439,928, forward strand.
TTTAGTTGCAAATTGCATGGTTTCCTTGTTTCTGATAGTTGAGTAGTATTCCATTGTGTAAATGTAGAATGATTTTTTTTTTGTTTGTTTGTTTTGTTTTTATCCATTCTTCAGTTGAAGGACATCTGGGTTGTCTCCAGTTTCTGGCTATTACAGACAAAGCTATTAACATTGTTGAGGCAGTGTTCTTTTGTCCTTGGTGGAGTTTCTTTTGGATATATGCCCAGCAGCAGTATGGCTGGGTCTTGAGTTAGTGCTATTCCTAATTTTCTAAGGTATTGCCAGATTGATTTCCAAAGCGGTTTTACAAATTTGCATGACCCCCAACAGTGGAGGAGTGCTCTTCTTTCTCCACATTCTTGCCAGCACGTACTTTCTCTTGTGTTTTTGGTCTGGCAATTCTGACTGGTGTGAGATAGAATCTCAGAGTTGTTTTGAGTTGCATTTCCCTGCTGACCAATGATATTATACATTTCTTCAGGTGCCTCTCAGCCTATAGAGATTCCTTTTGTGAATTCTCAGTAGAGTTATGTACCTCAGTTTTTGATTGGATTATTTGATTTGTTTGTGTTTAATTTGTTGAGCGCTTTATGTGTTTTGGATATTTGCCCTGTCTCGAATGTGGGGTTGGTGAAGATCTTTTCCCAATCCGTAAGCTGCCATTTTTTCTAATGACAGTGTCCTTTGTCTTACAGAAGCTTTTCAGTTTTATACAGTCCCGTTTATTGATTCTTTTCTTAGATCCTAAGCTATTAGTGTTCTGTTCAGGAATTTGTCTCCTGTGCCAGTGAGTTTCAGGCTTTTCCCACTTTCTCTTCTGTTAGATTTAGTGTGTCTGGTTTTATACTGAGGTCTTTGATCCGCTTGGACTTAAATTTGTGCAGGGTGATAAATATTGAGCTATTTGCATTGACACTTAACTCTTAACTCAGCACTATCTGTTGATGATGTTTTCCTTTTTCCACTGTAGGGTTTTGGCTTGGTCAAAATTAAGTGACTGTAGAAGTGTGTGGTTATTTCTGGGTCTTCTGTTCAATTCCATTGATCAGCTGGTCTGTTTCTATACCAGTACCATGCTGCTTTTATTACTATTGCTCTGTAGTACAGCCTGAAATCTAGGATGATGATACCTCCAGATGTTTGTTTATTGTACAAGATTGATTTAGCTATTCTGTGTTTTTTTGTTTGTTTTTCCATATGAAATTGAGAATTGTTATTTCAAGTTCTGTAAAGAATAGTGTTGGCATTTTGATAGGAGTATTGAATCTGTATGTTGCTTTTGGTGAGATTGCCATTTTTTTTTAGATATAAATATGCCACATTTATGAGAGTTAAATGGCCCAGTATACCTTCCCAATGTCCAGTTTATACATATTTGGCCCCTGACTTTAACATTCTACTATCTAACCAACTCCATGAGTTTAAAGGTCTATATCTGACTCAACATTCATACTATCTTGCAACACACTTTTAAGAGTATCTTCTTAGATCTATAACACCCTCTTGATTCCTAAACAGTTCAAAATTTAACTATGAGACTCTAGCTGTCTATTCTTCAACCACCTCAGAGACCTGAGAGGGATAAATACATTTGCTTATATAGGAAGTGCAGGGCCTGCAGCTTCCAAAACTAAGAAAGGACATACCAATGACTGCCTGGACAGTTCCCATTTTCTCTCCATACATTCCAGCATCAATCTTCAGCCTTTGGGTCCTGTTTCTCTGACAGACATTTGTTGTAGAGCAGGGATTATGAAGGACTTACCTACCCTGTCTTGGCAGAGTTAGGCTGTCGACTTCCCTGCTACCAAGTTTTGTCCTTGAATGTATCAGAAGATGGAAAGATCTCCATACTCATGAATAGGTAGGATTAACATAAAAAATGGCAATCAGAGATTGCCATTTTTTATGTTAATCCTACCTATTCATGAGTATGGAGATCTTTCCATCTTCTGATACATTCTTCAATTTTTTTTTTGTAGAGGGATCTGTGTAAAAGAGACAAAAAGATTCTACCTAAAGATATGCGTCCATGAAAATAATGTATGTGGTCAAAATAATTCTTGTGATATTAAAGATATATATGTAAATGATGAATATGAAGAACACCCAGTTTCTTTGCATGAATCTCACAACTACAAATAATTTACCTACAGATATTTTTAAGTTAGGTAAGACAAATTACAAACTACAATTCATTGTTCAAATTTTCATTGATTTTAAGTAGAAACGTGAAATTCAGTTGAGTTTCACAGTTATTTAATAGTTTGTTTTCCTGTTAAAAGATAGTTAGAATATTTCTAGTACATGTAACCTATAAAAGACACTCACTGTTGCCATCAGCATTTTAATCTTCATTCTTACAAAATGTGTATTGACAGATACTTGTTCCTACATTTATTTTACTAAAGCATTTTCTTAAAAGAATCATAAAACATCATATGTCTAATATTACATTGGCCCTTTTGTTGCCCCTAAAAATTATCTGTCTTTCTTCCCTTTGAATCCTCAAAGACTCTTCAGAAATATTGTGGAGAATCATGGCAGATACTATTCTAAATTTTTATTGATATTTCATGAATAATTCTTTACAGAGTTATAATTTTAGGTATTCTTTTCTAACTATATGTATGAATGGGCACTTACAGCTGCTATACAAAACAAAATTGTGCAGCCATCATTTTAGTTGCCAAATAAGAAAGAAGGTTTTGCTAATAACTATTTTGTATTCTCACCTTGAGGATGCTATTGTGCTAAATAAATAAATTATTGGACAAAGTTTTTTAAAAAAGACTCTCTTACCTTTAACATTGAAACATTTGCCAAAGTGTAAATGTTCTGCAGCTACAGTCAAGTTGTTCATTATAAGTATAAGAACACAAATATTCTCATAAACAAAATCTCTTCTTGGATTATGAATACTATTTTGCAAATAGTCTTTTTTATAAATAGAAATATTCTTTAAAAGAAACCCATAACCTTGTACCAGGGATAGAACCTTATATCACCAGTATAATCAGATTATGGTGTTAATGGGTTTTATTACTTATATATAAATACACCAAAATGGTACCAGAATTATCTAATTGTTTCTTACATGTTTATAATTTCTTAGGTGATTTATATGGTATCAAATACACAATTATTAACTTATGTCTGAATCATAACACTGGGAAAATTAAAGAATAATTGTCTGTATATTTATTCTCTACACTACAAGTACCTAAATAATTACTTATATGTTAGAAGAGTGATAAAAAAAGAAACTAGAAATTGTGTTTTTCCCTCCTTACTGAAATAGGTCAGTGGTTTTCATAGATATCACTCTAAGCCTCAATATGAATGATTTTGTTATTATCCTAAGATTAAATTTAAGTTTTAAACTAGAACTTTTCTTGTGGCTCTATGGTCATCCATCTTGAACTCCAATCATGTAGGAAGACATAGGTAGAAGTATATTAAATCTGACAAATGACCTCCCATGTGCAAAGGAGGAAATAAAGATTCATTCTCTGTGTTTGTGAGATCATTTTGATGAAGGGAAGGCTAATTGAGGATGACATACATTCTAAATCTAATTCAAATCAGCATTTTTACATGAAGACTCATCACATTTCCAGTGGTACATGGTACCATAAAACAGCTTTGTAATGACATTCAAAATTTGATACTTGGAATTTTTTAATGCTTCATCAGAACTAACATTTTTAGTGGTAATGACTTTCCAATCTCAGTATTAGTCAACGTGGGTATCTGTAGTATTTTATACTTTTTATTGAAAAGAAGCTATTGTTCTTTAGCATAATTACGTCTTATGTTGCAGAGAAAATTGCAACTAATACATGATTATGCTCAGGAAGTGTGGGGAAAGTGCTAACACAGGGTTTCTTACAGTAAAAGCAAATCACCTTGAAATGATTAAAATGTTAAATTATGAAGGAATCATTGTGTGGCATTCAAAAATAATTGTATTCCAAGACCAAGCAACACCATTGTTGTTTTTTAAAATGAAAAGGTGATTGCTAACTCTTTCCTCTTAATGCTTCTAAATCAGCATTAATGTTATCATATTAACACACATTTACCAGCTCAACTCTTTTAAAAGACAACCTCATCTTTTATCTAGTAGGTTTTGTTAATTCTGCAAATTTCATAATATGGATGTCATTTGTTAAAAGTCACAGTCAATATACTTTTATAGGTAGATCAAATTACATATGATTGTATTTATCCTATGGAAACTCCAACTATATTAAATAGTTACTAAGCACGAGAAAATAAACCAATATGTCTTACCTTAAAAACTATATTAGACTTGTAATTAAGTGTGAAAACAAATATTTGCATGCTAATCAATAGCTGTGAACATGCTACATATACCAATCATAAGTATGAGCTCTGTATGAAAGTATAGTTCCATTCATATCATGGCCATCTGGATTTCTTCTGAAGGTAAAACACAAGGCTCAATAATGTAATTTTGGTTTGAGTAATATTTTGCGAATAGATATATCTATGAAAAATTCCATGATAAGCATATTTACAGCATTTAGACATTTAAAAATTAAAGATTTTAACTAAAATTTGAGAAAAGACATTATCATATGCGTAAGTATAAGTATTATAAATATAAATATATTATAGTATATTAATATAGCATAATATAGTATATATATGCATATAATAAGTATAGTAAATATAGTATCAATGTTTCAATGGTTACTATATATATTTAAGCACACAGCATTATTTAAGTTGTAGCACTTTTGAACATATATCCAAAGGATGCTTCATCCTACCACTGATGTGTTGCTCAAACATTTTCATTGCTGCTCTATTAAAAATAGCCAGAAATTGAAAAAGAAAAACCCTAGATATCCCTCCACAGAAGAATGGATAAATGAACTATTCCTCTTCCATTAAGAAAAGAAAAGAATAATGAAATTGATTGGTAAATGAATGGAACTTGAAATTAAAAAATCATCCTGAGTAATGTATCCCAGACTAAGCAGGAAAAATATAGTATGTATTCTCCTATATGTCAATAGTTAAGTCAATGATAACTAAGCTACTTACCCTAGAACCACAGTGGCTAGGTATAGAGTAAGCAACTAGAGGGCACAGATAGATTTCTTCAGGAAAGAGAAATAAAAGAGATGGCTATGGATGGATGGGGATGTCTGGAATGCGTGATTCCACTAGGGAGAGGGATAGAAGAGAGATGAGGACAGGAATATGGAAAGAGAGAGAGCTAGAGTTAAAGACCACTTAAGGTTGTAGGGGTTAGATAAATTAGATTTAGAAAATATATAGGAGTTTCTGATACTGTCTCTTAATTCGGGGCCTGAAGAGCATTATCAGCATGAAGTCAGGAAAAACAGGAAAGACTTAATAGACTGAAAAACAAGGTTGAAGTCAGGAAAAACAGGAAAGACTCAATAGACTTGAAGAAACAAAGTATCTGGCCTGACATTGTTTTCAGCTGCTAAGTGGGCGGAGCCCAAATCAAGCTGAAGCAGAGCTCCTCCTATTTAAGGACAGTGCATGGAGCCCAGAAAGAGAAGAGGCCCCTGATGCTAGAGAGCTCCAAGAGTCCTGCTGAAAAAAGTGCTGGCCATCATTTGATGGCCAGATTTCCCTGAAGCAGAAAGAAGCTGGTGAGCAAAGAAAGCCTGAGCAAGACACCAAAAGGCCAAGGACTAAACCCTGTGGCTCAGCTTTTGCCTAGAGGGGTTTGATCTGTCCAAACAGTGGCCTAAAGGAAACGGTGCCTGGCTTTAAGGACTGAGGCAGAGCAGCTGAGTTCCTGATTCAAAAGAAGTAAGTTGGCCTGCAGATGGCTGGGGTCTCCCACAGAGAAGAAAGCATGAAGCCTTATTTAAGGTGAGAATGCAATAACCAATTTACCCTGTCGAACCTGCATCTGAGAGATCCAGAAAAAGGACTGCTAAGTGCGTTAAAGAATCTACAACAAAGACTGTGTTCCTGACGACTGAGGACCTGCCCCAGAGACTGTATCATTCTAAAAGGTTATGAAAGTAGTTGTTATAATTATCAATAGGTTTAGTGGATAGGTTAAAGGGGTTGTAGGAATTTATAGGATTAATGGTTAAGAAATTGTTGGTGTTTGTTATAAGTGAATTTAGTAATAAATAAATAAGTGTTAAATAATAATTTAAAAGTTCGGTAACATAAGGTGTTTATGGAAACCTAATACAGTAGAAACTTCCTAAAATATATACATATATGAAAGTTTTCTGAATGGAATCACCAACTACTGGGGGAAATTGAGCTCTAACTGGTCATCTATTGTCCACATGAGCTTCCATTCCTAGGAGTGCATTACATTGAATTGAGTTGTTGGGCAAAGGAGTCCCATGGGAATTCCCAAATAAGGTTACTCTCCACAAACTGTCAGCAAGGCCCTATTGATGAAGACAACTCTTACATACTCATTGAACAATGAGAAATCAAGCAAGTGACTACTTGGGCTTTCAGTACTATGTTGTAACATCTTTGGTACAAGATGGTACTCTATATGCTATCAAAAGAGAAACAGAAAGAGCAACTTAGCCAGAAAATATTTGTTTAACAACAGTGTTCTGCCTGCAAGATATATATATATATATATATATATATATATATATATATATATATATATGAACTCACAGAGACTGAGGCAGGCTGTACAGTACCTTAATTGGTATGTACAAGTCCTTTGAGTATATTTTATCGCTTCCAGTTTACTGGGTTTATGGAACATGGTGGCACAAACCTGTGGGAGTAACCAATACCTGATTTGACTTAAGATGCATTCTATAAGCTGGAACTCATACTTGATGCTGCTTAAGTAATCAAGACCCTGAGGCTAGGTAGTCCAGAGACATAGGGTATAGGCAAATACTACTGTTCTAAAGAAAAAAAAAGTGATAAAATGCCTTCTAATAAATGACATTCTATCATACCCTTAGATCAGTATTTTGCACAGTAATCATTAGAGAAATTTCCTTTGAAGCAGTTGGGAACAAATATAGAAACACACTGTAAATGTTGTTTTTATTTCTTCACATGAGGGTTGATTGAGATGCAAGCTATACCCAAGTTTTACAAATGCATGGTTTGGGCTGGCCCAGAGCATTTCTATTTAATATCCCTAGACCTAGACCTAGAAGCTTCTAGCTCCATATGATCTGCAAGCCCAGATTTGAAAGCTTCAATTCCAGCTTCTGTCTACTAACCTATGCCTAGAACATTTTCAGCCTCCAAGATTTACTGCTGAATAAACTCACCGTTTCTATTTTTTTCTGAATTCTGGTTAGCTGTGTCACCTCAGCTGTTCTGACTCAAAACTACTCTCCAAACTTCCTGATTCGAATTTGCTTCCCTCAGATTCTGACTGAATTGCTCTGTTCGGAAAAACTGCCTCTGAACTCCACAAACTGAACTGCACTTACTGCTGGAACTCAACTTCACTCACTGAAACTGCACAGAAATCAACTATCCTCTTACACCCCTGCACTGCTTGGAAGTAGCCTCTCCTTCCTGTCTGTTCACCTGAGATTTGGGCATATCCTATTTTTGTCTCTTTCTGTCAAATCTTTATCTGATTTGTCACTTTGTCTGCCCCTCAATTTGATGCTATTGTTTGAGATTAGATTCCAGACAGGAGGATTAAAGATGTGTATTCCAACCAGAGGGATTAAAGGTGTGTACTAAGGGAATATCTGTATTCCAAATGTTCACATAGACCTAGGATTTGATGTGATTCCTTGCTAGAGTAGCCATGTTGATGGATTAAAAGTCCCCTACAACCAAAAGCCAGAAATTATGTAGAGAATGAGAGATTTTTGAACACTCAGACTTATAAGGAATATCTCTATTAAATCCCTACCCTGCAGGAAAATCTGCAGGAGAGGAAGAAAGAGTATAAGAGGCAGAGGGAGTAGAGAACATGAAGAAAACAAGGTTCTCTAAATCAGTATGATCAAAGCACATATGAACTCAAAGAGACTGAGGGAACAGCCACAGGATCTGCATGGTCCTCTGTATATATTACCATGGCTTCAGGCTACTGTTTTTATGAGATTCTTGAGTGTGTGAATGAGTAGGGATTCTCTGATTCTTATTCCTTCTCTTGGGGCTCTTTGTTTTCTAATGAGAGAGAGAAAGGTAGTGGATCTGGTTAGGGAAGTAGGTGGGAATGAACTGCGAGGAGTAGAGAGAGGTGGAATCATAATCAGAATATATTGTGTGAGAAAAATATGTTTAATAAAAGAGAAAAAGCAAAGTTATACTTGCATTTCTAATAATATGAACATGTATTACCTATTTAATAGTTTCAGGTGTCCATGTTCTAAAAACATTTCTGATTTAATTTTTTCACATGTCTTCAAGTCACTTTTCTTTTTTTCTATTTACAGCTACACAATGGAATATTCTCAGCTATCAGAAGCAACGAAATTATGCAATTTGCAGCCAAATGGATGGAACTAGAGAAGCTCATCCTGAGTGAACTAACCCAGACTCAGAAGGATGCACATGGCATCTATTCACTTATAGTCAGATTTTAGCTATATAGTACAGGATATCTATACTACAACCAACGCACCAAAGGGAACATGGACATAGACTTTTTTGTTTGTTTGTTTGTTTGTTTGTTTGTTTGTTTGTTTGTTTTTTAGTTTTCTCTTCCTGGCAATGAGACACTTTTCCCTAGTGGTGCTGCCTTGTAGGCCCGCAGTGTATGAGGAAGCTCTTGGCCCTCATAAGACTGCTGAAATGGGGCAAGGGACTAATATGTAGGGACTTTCCAATCCAGAGGAGTGGGATGGAAGGGATAGGGGGTAGAGGGTGGGAGGGCGGGACTGGGAAAGAGGACTCTGTGATGAATATGTAACTTGAAGTAATCAATAAATATTTAAACAAAAAACAAACAAACAAAAAAATTCAAAAAATAGAGTAACAGTAAGAAACATGCTTAGTGGCAGTTAAAAGATTTAAATTTTAATTGATAAACACTATGTCCCTACTTCATGAAAAATGCCAATAAACATACTTATGTATAATTAAAAAAAAGAAAGAAAAGAGATCTTTTTCATCCAGTATATTCTGATTAGTTTCCTTCCCTTAAGTCCTCCCAGACCTTCACCACCTCCCCTACCAATCAAATCCACAACCTTTTATCTCTCTTGTTTGAAAATAATTAGGAATTAAAACTAATAACAATATAAGATTAAAGGAACCAAATTGGGATAGGACAAAACAAACAAATAAACAGGAGAAAAAGATCCAGCCAATAGCCTTGGAAAGGTCAGAGTTTTCCATGGGACCTCTTTGGTAACAATTCAAATAGATGTACCACATTCCTATTAGTGGAGGATTCATTTGGTGATGATAGTTGCCTAGTTTTGGCTTCCTTTCTCCTGTTTTTGACTGTTCTACTTAGACGTCCTTAAAATATCTATATATTTTATTGCCAAGAGATAGGCTTGCCACTAATTCAACCATCTCCCACTGGAGATTCTTCGATGCTCATCTTCTACTTGGAGTAGAACAGGCGTTGCTGCCAGGAGCTGACATGTCTTGATATCAAAGAATCTTAAGTTAAGAAAACATCTTTGAATGCCATATTCTGCAGATCTCTTGAGGTTTTTGAAGAGGCCCTATCTATCTCTTATATTTAGATAAGCAAATGTTGCTTGTCTCTTAGCAACTTGATTTCTGATTAGCTTAGAAAATAACTGTGATAGATTGTCATAGTACCTAACAAAATAACAAGCTTGCATGACTATTAGTTTGCATTTCTTAATTATCTTAAATAGTTTATGACAATTGGTAGCAAAAGGCCAAAACTTCACATTTCATTTTCAAGCATTACTAGGTACAATACCTTTAAAAAGAGTTACCCTTAATTTTGTATCAATATACAAAGATCAATACCAATGTTGCCAAATATAATCTTAATTTTGTATCAATATACAAAGATCAATACCTATATAGCCCAATACAATCTTAATTTTGCATTAATATACAAAGCTCAATCCCTTACTTCAACTGTAGACAGAATGCTGTCCAAAAAGGACAAAACTTGGAAGCAGGTAAGTCGACAGACTAGCTCTGCCAAGACAGTGTAGGCAAGTCCTTCATAATTCCTGCTTTACAATCAATGTCTGTCAGAGAAACAGGGCCAAACGGCTGAAGATTGATGCTGTAATGTATGGAGAGAAAATGGGAACTGTCCAGGCAGCCACTGGTATGTCATTTCTTAGTTTTGGAACCTGCAGGCCCTGAACTTCCTATATAATCAGATATATTTATCCCTCTCAGGTCTCTGAGGTGTTTGAAGAATAGATAGCTAGAGTCTCATAGTTAAATTTTTAGTTGTTTAGGGTTCAAGAGGGTGTTCTGGATCTAAGAAGATGTTTTTTAAATTGTGATGCCAGTTAGTATGAAAGCTGAGTTAGATATAGAACTTTAAACTCATGGAGATGGTTAGATAGTAGAAAGTTAGAGCCAGGACTGGGCTTTGGGAATGTGTGCTAAGCCATATAACTCATAATTGTGGCCTATTTATTTCTGTTGTTTTGTATTGTATTGTTATAAGAGAAAGAACCATTTGTTGGACTGAAAGGGGGAGCTGTTGGGAGGAAAAAGATATACCTTAAACTTGAAAAAGAGGGAAGAGGATGGGAGAATTGAGGGGGATTGGGGTGGGAGGGTGGGACTGGATGGGGGAGTAGGGAGGGGATTGTGATTGAGACATAACTTGAAGAAACAAAAAATAAAGTATTAAAAAACTACATATTTTCATAAATTTCTACTGTATTTGGTTTCCATAAGATCCGTCAAAATTCCTTTAGTTTTAATGTTTGTCTGTCACTTCAGGTATTCCCTCCCTCCCCTTACATTCCTCTCCCCCTCCCCTTTGACCCTCATGATTCAGTTAGCCCCTCCCCCTAGGATGGCCTGTTAGGATGCCTGACCAGCTTGAGTCTCCTTGGTGATAGGGCCTGAGACCCATGGTATCACTTCCATGCCTATATAATAAATATACCAAGATCTTTTAATGTTAATGCTTAGGCCTTAGCTGGACAGACTCTCAACTAGCTCACCTAAGTTAACTTGACCTCTTTACCAGCCATGTGGCTCTCTGTACCTTCTGAGCCTACAGAAACATCTGTCTTCTTCCATTTATCCTGGTGAAAAGTAAGTTTCCTCTGTCTCTTTCCAGAGCTCCTCTTTTCCTCCTAGGAAGTCCTGCCTTCCTATTCTCTCTCTGCCCAGCTAATTGACCATCAGCAACTTTTATTATCCAATCAGAGAATGCCTCAGAAAAGGCAGTAACTAGATCTCAGAGAGTTGTAATCAGGTTTTGAGCACCATGCAAAAGAACTTTCTCCAACATCTCTGACATTTAGTCCAATAAAAGGCTCTTTTTCTTATAACAATAAATACAATACAATAAGAATAATTTTGAAACAATTATGAAAATTATAAGGTATTTCATACATTTTCAATGTCAAGTCTATTTGACAACTCAGCTAGTAAAAATATTCTATTATCTATCTTATCTTATTGAGTTTAAAGTTTTATACCTAATTCAATTTCCATCTTAACTTTCATTACTAACATAAAAACATCATCTTAGACCTAAAACATTCTTTTAATTCCTAAACAACTTAAAACTTACCATTAGACTATAACTTATAGTCTTCAACCACTTAAGAAACCTGATAATGATAAATATATCTGAATAAATAGGAAGTGCAGAGTAAGCAGCTTCCAAAACCAAGAAATGACAGACAACTGGCTGCCTGGACATTCTCCAGGTTCTCTCTATAACACTGGAGCATGGAGCATCTATTTTCTGCCTTTTGGCCCAGTATTTCTGACCGACATTAATTGTAAAGCAGGAATTACAATCAAAATTACAAGACAATTACAATGTCTTGGCAGAGCTAGTTTTTCAACTTACCTGCTTCCAAGTTTTGTCCATTACAGAAAGCATTCTGTTTACAGTTGAAGCAAGGGCTTGTTCACAGCCTTATCATTAATGCAGCCATCTCCAATTGGAGATTCTTTGATGCTTATCATCTACTTTGAAGTAGAATGGAGATGCTCTTCAGTGACCTCTGAACTTTATAGTGGGGTGTTTTTATTCTCCTGGAAAGATAAGAATAGAACCCTACTCTAACCCTAGCTCTGGAGTGTTTCTTTCTTGCCAGGTAATATTTTTCCTAGAGACAACTCGTTTTTTTTTTGTTTGTTTGTTTGTTTGTTTTGTCAATAGAAAAGGTAATATCTTTAAAATGAGAATAAAAACAATTATTTCTAAATATTTGAACTAAATATACCTTTAAATGCATATATTTTGAGATGTAAAAGTACATTCATTTTGAATTTGAACCTGTCTTTTGGAAGCAGCTTTTAAACTTAAATCATTGTAAATCCTATGTGCCTACCTCTGCCTCCCAAGTGTGGGGATTAAAGGTGTGAACCACCACACCTATATCTAAGTTTTTCTCTACTTGGAACTTGCTCTGCACCAGGCTGGTCTTAAACTCAGAGATCTGCATGCTTCTCTCTTCTCAGTGCTGGGATTAAAGCTGTGAACAATCACTGCCCTGCTCATTTTAACTCTAGAATTTAGATAACAATGGATTTATAGTATCTGACAGTCTCTGCTGGGATTAAAGGCATGGGCTTACCAACATTCTGCTCAAATCTTTTATCTTATCTCCAAATTACTCCAACTCCTAGAGGTTTAGAAAACAATTTTGAACTGTAGTAATGCTTAATTTACTTACAACATTTTAAAATCTCTTAATTGCATTTTAATACCAAAAATGTATTCTTTTTATATAAGAAGATAACTTTAGTCTTTATATGTTAGTTTGATTTGAATGACCAAGCTGCCTGATGAACTATGGCTCCTCTTTATTCAGGAGATTTTTCCTGTTTAAATCTAGTCTTTATCAATTTTGATGGTATCCATAGCTTTGCTTCTCCTGTACAAACAAAGGCAAAACCTCTTCCCTAATAACCTTCAATTTCAATGCCATTTATTTATACTTTTAGCTTTGTTCTGTGATCATTTATAGAAGTTTGCCAAAATATTTGTTTTTGTGTTATTTATTGAAGCTGTGCCATTAACACCCTGCTCAAATATTTCACTTAAATATCAGATAATAGTAACTCTATAACCCAAAGAGCAACTCTGAACTGCAGTAACAATTCCAAATCAGTCCAAAATCCTCAAAAATCTCTCATGTTTTAGGAATGCTAAACTACAAAAAATCCTTTCTACCTCCAGATATAGGAAAAATCAAAGACATATAAACAAAAATTAAGCAAAGAAATAATAACATTCCAAAAGCCTTGGTCTAGTGGTGCCATCTCATGCTACAATTAAAGCTCTGTTCATCATTCCTTGAAATCTTGTTTTGGCTGCATTTTATTGGTGCGATTGTATCAGATAGCCTTGACAAGCATCTAGTAGCCAGGGATCTCTGAACTCCAGCTGCCATCAATTTTGTCTTATTTATCAGAAGGGGCCTCCCTCCTTCTCGCACTGTCATTGCTGGTAATTTAACATTCCATCTGTAACTTTTCTCCCTCTCTAAGCCTATCCTACTCTGATCTTTCTCAAAGAGGATACACAGAACCACAGTTACTGGTGTAAAAAACATTTGTATGCTAAGAAAAACAAACTGAAAGGTAATCCAAATGTACTGAGACATTATGAATTCCTCCATTTTTAATCTAGGTGATTAATTCTACTCCCAAACTCTGTATAGAAGGCTGCCAGGTTTTAGTACATAACCTTAACTCCTTGCTACAAAGCAGTAGCTTCTATTAAGGGATCCATTCCTTGGAAATGTATTTGATTCAGTTTCCCACTTTTTGGCTTGAAAACTACCTTTCATCTGGGCCTCCTCAGGCTGTGAGCATAGATTTTAATTGCTGAAAGCCAGGTGCCATTTGTAGAAATAATTAAATTATTTGCCAGTATTTAAATTATATTTAATAGTACAGCAGTGTTAATCCTTAACCTCTCATTATAAATGAACACACACAGAGACACCTAATGGATCTTATCAAACCTTAGCCTGGATTCCAGGCCACGTGGAAAGAAGTTCTTTTCTCAAACCCATGGTGTATGTATGTCTCTCCTTCCTCCTCTGGTTTCTTCCTTTTCCAATGAACCTACCCGCTTCAAAAGCCTGCACACCGTAGTCCCACCTATCTCTCTCTTTGCCCACTCTCAGGCCTCAGCGTTTTATTAAAACCAATTGGAGACAATTATTAGAAGACAAGGTAACACAACATTACTTGGTGTACAACAAGAAGGACTCTGGAAGCAATTAATTAATATTTAGAATACACAAGAGATCGCTGCATCAATCACCAACTTTCATTATCCAATCAGAGAATGCCTCAGAAATGGTGGTAACCAGATCTAAGAACATTGACGTCAGCTTTTGAAAACCATATATAAGACCTTTCTCCAACACCTATGTATGAGCACAACTACCTAGGCTATATCCACTACTAGGGAGAGGCATAACTCCTCAAAGTCCTTTGCTCTATACCTAACCCCTCTGGTTATATGGATTTTAGTCTGTTTGCTGAGGCCTTAAATCTAAAATCCACACATAAGCAAATACATATGCCATTTGTTTTTTGAGGTCTAGGATACCTCACTTGGGAGATTCTATTCTAGCTCATTGATACATATTTTTTTTCTCTCATGATTCCAACATACTCTCTGAAGATTTGGATCTGAGCTTCTTTTATAAAAATGGAATAGAAAACAAAGATAATGAATTATTTGATACATTTTAAAAACTTTTCACTAGTTCCTCTGAATTTCACATCATCCACCCCAATCCACCAATATCCCCCTCCTTTCATACCCACTCTTCCCTTCAACCTCCCTGCCAACAGAGAAAAAAAATATTTCATTGTGGAAGCTACAGTCTGTCACAGTGTGCACAGCATAGAAGTGTAGACATTTGATTCTTATTGTTGGATAGGTTAAATGTCAGACCCTAAAATAATCTAAGTCTCTACTTTAATGCCTAGAAGACTGTCACGAACTTGATCTGTGTTCTTATGAGAAAAATACTTTTAAGTATCATTTCTTTCTTTTTTTATAATGTGAATGCCATGGCTTTATAATATGTAGTTCTGTTTTATTGAAAATGTATTTCAATTATTCTTTCTCTTTTCCCAAATCTTCTCAAATTCTCCCCATCCCCACCCAAAGCTTGCTATATCTCCTTAAAAAACAGAAATCTATCAAAAGAGGAAATTAATAATTATAAATAAAAAATATAGCATAAAATCCACCAGATCTGTACAGGACAAAACAAATAAAGAGAAAAAAAGAGCCAAAGAAAAAGCACAAGAAACACATATAGATGCAAGAGACACTCATATACACAGAGAAACCTCACAAAGACACAAAATCAGAAATCATAATATATAAGCAAAAGACCTATTAGGTTGGGGAAGTGTTTTTTCCCTGGAACACTTCAAAACTCTATTTGAAATTCTGTTTCTTTTCCACTCTATTCAGGCACAACTGTATGTATCCCCGGTAAAACTATTCATCCAACAAAGATTTCATCCGAATATTCCCAACCCAGACATCTCTGAATGTCCAGAGATACGTTCATCAAACTAGTCACTCAATTCATATATGGATAGCTCAAAAGTTTTTTAAAGGTTTTATTGTCTTTTATTTCGCTTTGTCTTAATAAATATGAAAATTGTATAGATGACTAGTTGCTGTTGTTCAAGCAAAACCTCTGTTTTGATAACATCAAGATTAAATAAATATCCACAGGAATTTTTCTGACCAAAGTGACATTATAAATATTTAACACTTTAAAATAATATAGATGGGCTGGAGAGGTGGCTCAGAGGTTAAGAGCACTGGCTGTTCTTCCCAAGGTCCTGAGTTCAATTCCCAGCAACCACATGGTGGCTCACAGCCATCTACATTGAGATCTGCCCGGGCATATATGTAGAGCAAATACTGTATACATAATAAATAAACAAAAAAAGTTTAAAAATAAATAAAATAAAATAATATAGACATCATATTTAGAAGATTCTGAGTCCTTTACTATGCTTCTTTGCTTTCATGCTCTCCTTGTTTAAGTTTTAATCTAAAAGAGAATACCTTAATAAGTGTTATCCTATATTTAAACACTACTGCATTTATAAATTAAAAAAACAAAATTAGTTTCTTAGGAAATATTCTGTCTTTTTTGTGCAGTTTCCCTCTAGCCTTTCTCCATGCTGAAGTGAGATAGCCCCTGCACAGCTAGGAGTTCTAGTCACTCACCTAAAAGTCATCAATAATGCTGCCAGCTCATCTGCTTTCCAAATATACCTATTTTCTTTTTTTTCCCAATGTAATATATTTTATTTATTATTTGGGAATTTCATACAATACATTCAAATTACACTTGCTTCTCATTCATCCTATGTCCACCCTCCCATCCCTGTGTCCCTGGACCAAAGAAAAAGCAACGACGTCCAATTTATGTTGCTCATATACTTATTGGAGCATGGTCAAAATCCCAGTGGTGAGCTTTTTAAAGAATACTAAGATCTCCCCACCAGAAGCCATCAACAGAGAAGAGCTACACTTCAACATCTATATTACAATCTTTAAGGTGTCTCTTCAGTAGTTTCCTATATGATATGTTTCCTTTTGGGAGGTGTGGGGTTTGTCACAGAAGCCTTCAATGTATGGCATTCTCGATTATGAGTCTGCAGTCATCCATACTACTGCAAAAGAAACGTCCTTGCTCGTAGCAGCAAGTTGCACCAGGAATCATAATTGCACATGGTTTCCAGTGGCTATGCACAAGTGAATGGCCTCCAGTGGGACCATGAAACCAAAATATCAGCGTGGTTTCTATGCTCTCATATATGTTGCTGCCAATATTACATTCTCTCAAGAGTCTTGCCTTCATGAATCCAAGGCTGCTCTTTCCAATAAATGTTGGGTAATACCTTTATTCTTTATTGAATTATGGTATAGTGACTTGCAAAACAAAAATTCCAGAAATCATCTTTTAAGTATCTTTTTCTTCCATCAATCATGTATCACTTCCCCATGCCTTATTTCTTCCTTTTTAAAGCCTACTTTCTATTTCTCCGTTGTCTAAATTTTCCTCATGATTGGTGTAAACTGCTGTTGCAGCTCCGAGGTGCTTGGTTAAACTTTGGCAAACTGATCTTTTGCCCGTGGGTTTATCTTATTTGAAATCAATTGAATCTTCTAAAAATTCTATGCAAGTACATTTTATACATATCTAATACTTTGATCTTTCCTTTTCTCTTTTGTAAACAAGTGGTAATATATCTCTAAGAATCTATTAAGATTCATGTATGGGCATCTACTCTACCTGTATTATCCCTTTACTCCTCGATCCATGTTTCACATTCATGGTGATTTATTTCCTTCTCTGATTCCATGTCTTTCCTCCTTATTGCCATCATGATATGGGTTATTGGTGCTTTTTAAAAAATGTTCCCTTCTGCTTAGTCTAGTTGATTTTGGCTTATCTTAATGCATTTTATACTATAACAAAAATATCAGAGACTTTATTTAAAGAAAAATATATTTTACAGTTGTGAAAGTGAAAGTTGAAGGTTCCAAAAGATTCAATGTCCAGTAAGAACATACAAGGGCTTTGCTTCTCTGCACACAACTTTTCTACTCCAGGGGACAGTGCAGTGTCTTACTTGCAAGAGAAGACACTAGGGAAAGAGAAGGAAACAGGTAGTATCCTGTCATTGAAGAATCAACCACAATAGATAGACTCTTGTAACCGAACTTTTAAATTATTATTTAACACTTATTTATTTATTACTAAATTCACTTATAACAAACACCAACAATTTCTTAACTATTAATCCTATAAATTCTTACAACCCTTTTAACCTATCCACTAAACCTATTGATAATTATAACAACTACTTTCATAACCTTTTAGAATGATACAAGATCTGAGGCAGGTCCTCAGTCGTCAGGAACACAGTCTTTGTTGTAGATTCTTTAACACACTTAGCAGTCCTTTTTCTGGATCTCTCAGATGCAGGTTTGTCAGGGTAAGTTGGTTATTGCAGTCTCACCTTAAATAAGGCTTCATGCTTTCTTCTCTGTGGGAGACCCCAGCCGTCCACAGGCCAACTTACTTCTTTTGAATCAAGAACTCAGCTGCTCTGCCTCAGTCCTTAAAGCCAGGCACCGTTTCCTTTAGGCCACTGATCTGACAGATCAAACCCCTCCAGGCAAAAGCTGAGCCACAGGGTCCAGTCTTTGGCCTTTTGGTGTCTTGCTTAGGCTTTCTTTGCTCACTGGCTTCTTTCTGCTTCAGGGAGAGAGCTGGCCATCAATGGCCAGCCCTTTTTTCAGCAGGACTCTTGGAGCTCTCTAGCATCAGGGGCCTCTTCTCTTCTGGGCTCCCCGCACTGTCCTCAAATAGGAGGAACTCTGTTTCAGCTTAATTTGGGCTCCGCCCACTTAGCAGCTGAAAACAATGTCAGGCCAGATACTTTGTTTCTTCAAGTCTATTGAGTCTTTCCTGTTTTTCCTGACTTCAACCTTGTTTTTCAGTCTATTAAGTCTTTCCTGTTTTTGCTGACTTCATGCTGATAATGCTCTTCAGGCCCCGAATTAAGAGACAGTATCAGAAACTCCTATATATTTTCTAAATCTAATTTATCTAACCCCTACAGACTCTCTGTGAAGACTCCTTTAATGAAGTAATTAAATCACTCATTTAGGAAGTATTGTTTCTTTCCTCTAAAAGAAACTGTCTCAACATCATCTGAGTCTGGGGTGG
This sequence comes from Lophiomys imhausi, assembly GCA_907164525.1. Taxonomy (NCBI): domain Eukaryota; kingdom Metazoa; phylum Chordata; class Mammalia; order Rodentia; family Muridae; genus Lophiomys; species Lophiomys imhausi. The sequence goes on from CAJQZJ010018033.1 coordinate 6,458,797, forward strand.
GATCAACATTGATTTTGGTCCACATTAATGCCCTGCCATTGTTGTTTTTTTGTTTTTGTTTTGTTTTGTTTTTTTTGTTCTACGACATCTCTTCATATAACTTGTACAACTCATTTTCCAATAATGTTCATCCCCCCCCATACAAATGGACAGAGTACTTTTATACTTTTTTATGTGCCACTTAGCTAAGTTTACAAACAAATCTCATATACATTCTAAATTCATGGCTGTTTACTTTTTGTCAAATATTGTAAGTGAATTAATGAACAAATAATTAATTTAATTTCATGTGAGTTTTATAAATAAACACACCCAAACACACACACACACACACACACACACACAAATATATACACAGGCATTTTCCTCACAATCACATATTCTGCACCCATGTTTTCTGCTTTTGCCAGTTGATTTTTACCTAATTTCTGATGATGACAAGTAAAAAAAACACAACACAAAAGAAAACAAACTAACATAAAACCAACAAAAAATTTCTTACTGTATCACCGCTAACCAAGTCCAGACATTGTCCTCTCGTTGGTATCTATACAACCCAGACAAAAACTGACCTCACATAATTTCCAATGTATTAGGTATTAGGAGAAATCAATAGGTGAATTAATGTATGTGGAGGGATATGTGTAGGTTATATGCAAATATGTTCCCCCTTTATATAAATGGGACTGAAGAGTTCACACTTTTTACTCCTTATAAATGTACTGGACAAAATTCCTGAAGACAGCAATGAGCAAATCCCTATACAGAATGTATAACCCCAAGATAAACATTGCTTAAAACTGAATGCTGCAAACCACAACAGGTGTACTGACCTGTATATTTCACCAATACAGGAAAAGTACTGTACATTTCTAGTATATACAGTTACAATTACCTCATACAAATACAATATCTTATGAGTTCTTCTATCTAGTATTTCTGAATTTGAGAATAGGAGGTATGAATATAATCCATAAACCTAAAATTAATTTACTGGCATTAAAATAAAGATGTTATACAGTGCATTTTGTTTTGCTGATGCATCTTATGTATGTTTTCACAGGACTGAACCTAATAATAAGAAAACAATGTTAATTTTACTTACTATTTTATTCTTAGCAACAAGAATATATGTACAATTACCTATGTAATTCTGGGTCTCAAACATCTGGTTTGGTTGTTTGAAGATGCAGTCTGAGAATCAGAGTCATTAATACAAGCTTGAGAAACACCACCAATAAATGGCCCACTGTAATGTGTATCTTAAGATGCTCCACTTGTAATGATTGCATTGTTCTTTTAAAGCTTCATTTATTCTTGACAGAAACAATTATGTGAAGTAATTATATCTAAAGCCAGCCAGTGTGCAGTGTTCAATGTGTAAGGTACAGAGCATTGTTTGACTGTTGTTTCCAGGCACAATCCTGATAGAGAACAAATGCTTACATCAATAGGAATCATGCCCTTCATAATTTATTCTTTTATTCACGTGTGCTGTTATCATAATAAGTGTCAGGTTAAGCATCTTAAGAACCAGGACAAAATTGTTAGAATAACATCAGTGAGTGAAGCCACCACAGTGGCAGCGCATCAGCATGTCGCTGGCAGGTCTGGTTATTTTATGGGGCTCTTTTTCCTTGCATGACCAAATGCTGCATAATTGCCTGCACAAAATTCTGCCACAAGTGATCCAGATAACATTGAAAGCTCAAAATTCACTAGCAATTAGAAATGAGAGTTTCACATTTGACTAGATTCTCCAAGTTCAGTGAAACAATCTTAGAAATAATTTATGGGTGTCTAAAACAAACAAACAAACAAAAAACTAAAAAAAAAAAAAACCTAATTGTTAAGGGAATATATTTTGGATACAAATTGTCTTCTACATGAGAACAGTTCCTTAATAATCTGAAGGAGTTCACCAGTTCTCTATAGTTGTCCTCATTATAGCCAAGCAAATAGACATCAAGTCCTTTGCTTATCTTTAAGTAATTCTTTATGTGACAGAAGCTCATTAAGCAATATTTTTTGCTGTTTATTTATTACTTCAATTTACATCTCCATCACAGTACCCTCCTTCCCAGTTCCACCCTCTCACTCTCCCACCCTCTTCCACTTCTCCCACCTATCCTGCTCCTCTGGTGTGGGGTGCCCTACATATCAGCCCCCTTCAGTTCAGCAGCCATATGAGGGCTAAAGGCTTCCTCTTGCACTGAGGACCTACATGGCAGCTCCACTAGGGCAAAAGTATTTGACTAACAAGTAACAAAGTCCATTTGCCTGTTCCTTTCAGTCTTTGGTTGTAGGATAATTATCTTGTACTATATGGCTAAAATCCAGTTATAAGTGTATCTTTCTGAGTCGGTGCATCTTTCTGAGACTGAGTTAGCTCAAACAGGATGAGCTTGTCTTGCTCCATCCATTTGGCAGCAAATTGTATGATTTCCTTGTTTGTGATGGCTAAGTAGCATTCCATTGTGTAGATGTACCACAGTTTTTTTTTTTTTTAATCCATTCGTCAGTTGAGGGACATCTGGGTTGTTTCCAGTTTCTAACATTTACAAAAAAAGCTGTGATGAACATAGTTGAGGATATGTCCTAGTGGATTGATGAGGAATCACTTGGATCTATATCCAGGTGTAGTAAGGCTGGATCTTGAGGTAGAGCTATTCCAAGTTTTATAAGATATCTCCAGACTGACCTCCATAGTGGTTGCACAAGCCTGCACTCCCACCAGCAATGGAGGAGGGTTCCCCTTTCTCCACAATCTCGCCAGCATGTGCTGTCATTTGAGTTTTTGATCTTAGCCATTCTGACAGGTGTGAGGTGTCCTCTTGAGTTGCATTCCTCTGGTGATCAAGGATGTTGAGCATTTCTTCAAGTGACTCTCGTCCATTAGAGATTCCTCTTTTGTGATTCTCGGTTTAGCTCTATTTCTCATCTTCTGATTGTGTTTGGATTCTTGGTGTTTAATTTCTTTAGTTCCTTATAAATTTTTGATATTAGCCCTCTGTTGGCTGTGGGGTTGGTAAAGATCATTTCCCAATCTGTAGGTTGCTGTTTTGTTCGAATGACAGTGTCCTTTGCCTTACAAAAGCTTTTCAGTTTTATGAGGTCCTATTTATTGATTGTTGGTCTTAGAGCCTGAGCTATTCTGTTCAGGAAGTTGTCACCTCTCCCAGTGAGTTTGAGGGTTTCCCCACTTTCTCTTCTATTAGATTTAGTATGTTGGGCTTTATGTTAAGGTCTTTGATCTACTTGGACTTAAGTTTTGTGAAAGTTGATAAATATGGGTCTATTTGCAATCTTTTACAAGTTGACACCCAGTTAGACCAGCACCATTTGTTGAAGATGCTGTCCTTTTTCCATTATATGGTTTTGGCTTCTTTGTCAAAAATTAAGTGACCATAGGTGTGTGAGTTTATTTCTGGGTCTTCAATTACATTCCATTGATCAACTGATCTCTTTTTATATCAGTACCATGCTGTTTTTATTACTATTACTCTGTAGTATAGCTTAAAATCTTAGATGGTGATACCTCCAGATGATTTTTTTATTATACAGGATTGATTTAGCTATTCTGGGTTTTTTGTTATTCCATATGAAGATGAGAATTGTTCTTTCAAGGTCTGTAAATAATTGTGTTGGTATTTTGATAGGAATTGCATTGAATCTGTATATTGCTTTTGGTGGGATGGCCGTTTTATTATGCTGATCCTATCTATCCATGAGCATGGGAGGTCCTTCCATCCTCTGATACTTACTTCAATTTCTTTCTTTAAGGACTTAAGTTCTTGTCGTACAGGTCTTTCACTTGCTTGGTTAGAGCTCTTCCCAGGTAACAATTTAAGTTTGGAAAAGAAATATTCATTTAACAGTTTCATTCCTGCATCTGTTTCTTGTTTCTTTTCCAAGCTGTGCTACTTGATAAAACTATTATCTATTAACTAATGACTTAAGAAATTTATCATCAACAAGTGATATATTTAGTGCAACAAAGTTGAATAGAATGCACATATTTCAATATGTCCTACATTTATTTAAAGCATTATTTCATAATTAATCAAAATTTTAGGCATTTCTTCGTGTTGTATTTAATATACTGTTTCATTAATATTGTAGTTATTTTATTTTAAATGTATTAAAATAGTAAATTACAATTAGTATGCAGCACTTACCTCCTTGTATAAAAGTGTCACATCGTATGGAATAAAGGTCTTTGATTCTAAAATAAACTGGCTAGATTGACCAGGTGTTCAGAGGATTTGTAGCTTTGAGTGCATTTTATTTCAAGAGAATGTTAAGACAATTAATTTTACAACTATATGGGACACAATGGTACTTTTCAGAGATATGCTTTTCCTGCAGTATCAGTAGCTAAAATATACAGCAAGGAGCCATGTTATAGTTTAAAACTGAATTTTAATTTTTAAAAATCTCTAGGTTACTACAAGACAGGAATAAAGCATAGCATAGGGGAATTATGCTAATTTGTACATTTTCAGGCCCCAGTGGGGATGGTAGATGGTTTGGGGGTGTGTAGAAAAAAGAAAAAGTGTGATTTTTTTTTTCTTTTTCCAGTGTCTTCGTTCAAAGCACAGTGATTTTCATTGTCTTTCCAGAGCTATGCTAACTAAGCATTGATAATATTGTTCTTGCGTATTTGAATTGTCAAGTGTTCAAACAGAGAATATTAGAGAAAATTTCAAGTGACAAGTCCAATAAAAATTTGGAAAACAAAGTAGTATAAAAAACAAACAACATTTTGAATAGAGAAAACTGTGTCCACTTGTTAAACGCATCTGCATAGCGATCAGATCACTTCAGTAGCAATTGTCACATAATAAGTCCTAAGTTCATCAGTGTGGTCAATGTAACAAAAATAACCATAGATGTGGAGAAGAGTGAGGGCATTCTAAGAAAAGACACATGAACTTCATAATTAATTGGGTTTGAAATCTAAAAGAAATATGTTTTTCCAGAAAAATAAAATATTAATGGTAACATGAGCCAATAATATGTATATGTATATATATATATAAATGCTATTACAAAATTCAAGAAAAGAATTAATGAATGCCATGTAAAATGCTGCTTAAAAAAATCACATTTTAAAACACCTAAGTTTTTCAGAAATTATTAAAACAGTGGAAAAACAAATTCAATGATACCCGTGCAGATTTTTTTCATTTGTTTTGCATAGCTTTGCTTGGTAGTATTTGTCTGTTGCTTTTATATTATTGTTTCCAATTTTGTGCTTTGTGGGTTTTGTTTTTTTTTTTTTGTATGTGTGAATGTATGTTTCTTACTTTTGTTTTGTTTTGAAAAAGATATGATTTGCACATAGATCTGCAGGGAGTTGGAGACAATCTGGGTGGTTTTAGGGAAGGGGGAAACTATTTAGAATATATTGTATAAATTTCTTTAATTAAAAATCAAAACTATAGAAATATTAAAACAGGGTATAATGCATGCTACTGATTCAAGTTTGATAAATATTTCAATTGTTTTAAAAAGTTATTTTAACATGGATTATGACATGTATTCAGCAAAATGAAAATCTCAGGATATCAGTTGTAAAACATTTAAATATATTAGTAGAAAGTAAAGGTCCCAGCTTTAACAGAATGGATTCCGGACAGGTCTGTAAATAATGGAAATTCAATAAATAATATTTCAGTGAGAAAGAGAACGTAAAACTGACAAAGTTAACAATCTGTCAGTGAAAGCTGAGGATGGTCCTTGAGTCACAGTGCATGCACCATAAGTATGATGAGCTGAGTCAGGTTCCTAGAGTTCATGTTAGCCATGAGCAGTCGAATATTAGTGCACACCAGTAAGCCCAAAGCCTCTGCGACAAGATGGGATGAAGAAGCAGAAAAGTCACCCAAAGTTCATTCACAAGTTCCAAAACAATACAAGAATGAACAACAATAGACCCTGTCTCAAATGAGGCAGAAGACAAAGAGTAATATTCAAAGGTTCACACTGGTGCATACTAGCACATTAACACATACATATTATTATATGTATAATTGTTACTTTCCTTAACATCTTAACATGATATGCAATCAACATGACAAATTTAAATTTAACTTTGTATATACTTAACATTTTTTCACATTACATAAAAAAATAAGTATATACTGGATAGTAAATAAGTTATTCTCCTGTGTTTATTTTGCAAATACTTCAGTTTGTTGTAAAAAGGAAGTCATGGAGAACAGTAATTTGTATTTATTGTAAACAGCACACATATTTTCATATTCAAGTATACTTTAATATGTATCTACAGGTTCAGTCCTCAGGCTAAGTTACTTGTTTCCTTAGATGCGCCACTGTGTGGGGTTACCTCCACATATCCAAGGGCTCTTTTTGTTCCCATTTTGTTTCTTTATTTATTATGTTAATAGTATAAGTCTAACAAAATTTTAACCTTCTTAAATTTAAAATATAATTAAATAACTTCTTTCTCATCTCTTGACCCATCCCATGGATGAAACCTCTCCCAAATATATAGTCCCTTCTCCCTTAACCATTTTTCTTACATAAAAATGCAAATAAATATTCATATAAGTAAATTCAAGCTACTGAAGTGTTGTCTGTCTCTATATGTCTCTGGGACTCAATTAGGTATTGAATAACCATGATAATTCCATAAAGTCTAAGGAAAAGAATACATTCTGTATGATCATACTTTTCATTAATCTCTAAAATTGTTTAATCCCATTGAAAAATCGATGAATGAAGGAATGTGGATAGAGGCTGAAAAAGAGACATACGAGAGGAAAACATAAAAAGACACAACTTAATGAATAATTGATATGTTTATCATCATTATTATCACATGGCCTTACAAGGCCATGAATTTGTGATTTATCATATTTTAAACTCATAGCTCCATGTACAATATTATATCTAAAATTATTTTTTTGAAAAAGGGAATCTATACTTCAACCTGTATGTGAGAGGGCATCAATACCCCTCTGAAGTACATCAATGCTGAAAAGGATGTCTAAGACCGTTTTTATGCCCTTCATACCAATATGTCCATCAGCTTTGGTGACACCTGCCAAGTCTCCATATTCTACAATCGCTCAGGCTTAATGGCCAAGTCCCCTGCATCTTGAAAGTAATGGTTAAATAAATTATAGCTCGTGGTTTGGCAATAAATTGATTTTAACTTAATTCATTTTTAAGGGGAAGGCAATTTTACCTCATTGATTTTCAAATCTCTTTCTGCTCACCTGTTTATTAAAGATTACTTTATTTCTCTCTGATTTATTTTAACCTGTAATAAATATTAATTGTTAATATTGAAGGGTTAATATATATTAAATTTTCTACTCAAAAAATAGACTAATAACATATAAGTTTTTCATTGAATAAACACTATCTCTAATCTATATACCTAAATATCCATTTCATAGTAGTTGGATTACTGGTACTAAGATTTTGCCATAATTTCAGTACAACCAAGATTTCATATTAAACTTGAAAGATTCTTGAACAATGTTCACCAGTGTCCCACATATACCAATTAATATACAGAATTCTTTTTTTATCACTTTTTCATTTTCTATTTTTTCTACATTTACCTATACTCTATAAAAACTTTCATAATTTCCTCATTGTTCTTATAATTCCCTAGAAACTCTTTTTAGCAAGTTTCCCACTGAACTCCAAATAACAAATTTCTATAATTTCATCCTTATTGTAGTTGAGATACAGTATTGGATGCTTATCTGATTTTCCTTTAGGGACACTAATAGCCATATCATTAGACTTGCTTGTTTGCTAATTTTCCTAGCTCCTCACATATGGTCATGTGTTTTTCGAATACTTATCTTTAAGTTCCACATGTGTTGATGTTTTATGACCTCACCTTTTCTTCCAACTCTACAATAACCCTGTGAATTCACAGATTTGAGACAGTTCATTCCCTGTATGAGCTGGTGACGCCTTTGTCTAAAGGGACATGAGGTTTTATACTGAGGCAAATCCATTTAGCAAGAATGCTTTTTTGAAAAATAACAAACATAAAGTTATTACACACTTTCAATATTTACCATTCCATCCACAATATTGTCTAAGATTTCAATAAGTAAAGAATTCCCATAGACCACCATTCATCTTGATGCCTCAGCCTGAAACAAACTGAATCATAAATCTTTCTTTTTCCCTTATTCCTAAAGTCAGTCTTTCAAATCTTGCCTTCTAGATGTTTTGACTCTTCTATTAAGTCTTTCTAATTCAATACTCAGAGGTGTTTCATGAGTTTGTACATTCAATGAATTTAGTATTCTCTAGTCTGATGACTAAGCAAAACTTCTATATTATCTTTCTCATCTCATGTGTTCTCCATCTTGCTCTGACTAAAGGGTGATAAAAGCAAAAAAAAAAAAAAAAACTTAATATAGCATTGGTCCAGTCTTAGTATTTCATACTTTCATATCCTATGCATGATTGTAGTTGAATCTGATGAACATACTTTACCACTGAGAGTATTTCCTCACCTGTGAGTACAAATAATAGCATTCACTTCATCTTACATGATTGCAAGTTATATGAGATAGTCTTTATGGAAATATCTAAATACTCAATTTTTAAAATTAATCTATACACATTACTCTAGCCTAACAATAGTTTATATGAAGACACATCTATCCATTGTTCCTGTACTTACACAAGACCATCATTTTCACTTATCTTTATGGAAGTCTTTCCACTGTGAATACTGAAAGTAGTATTAACCGGCAAGGAAGGAAGTGCCCATTAGTGCCCAATAACCTATGAGTGTTAGGAAAATAAATAACTGCTCTCTGGATATAATTGAGCTCTTCTCAACAGCACAGAATTCATGCTTGGAACTATAAACCTGGCCAAAACCCCATGGCCTAAGAGGCATTAGACTTTAAAGGAGAACTTACTACTGTTGTTCTACTAACTTAACATTGAGTCAAAATACCTTCCAAAGGTGTGTGCTTATACCCATAGAAACATATTGCTCTAATCTTTGACCAGTGAGGCTTCATTTTATCATACATGATCTTGAATTCAGAAACTCATTGCTTCTTATAATACTGGGAATAAATGACTGGGACATCCATAAATAGGAATTTCACATCATCCTTCCTAAGTTTCAGAGAATCTCCTACAAGAGAAACTGGAAAAAAAAGTAAGACTCAGATAATAAGGAGAAAAAAAAATAAGGAAACATTGTCTTCTGGGAGTGACACAGCTATCACCATCCCGAGCTCACAGAAGCTGTGATTGGTTTCTCTGGGACCACATAAGATGCTATCTGTAAGCAGTTGGTCACTGATAGAGGAGGAATTTATGTGTACCCTTTCCATGGAAGCTATTGACTGATAATGGGTGTTGAACGGGGAGCCATTTTCTTCAGCTGAATGCCCTCTGGTGAGCCCACCATCAATGGATAGCTTTACACCTGTGATCATGTGAGAAAACTTGATTAAACTCAAAACAAAATTAAAAGACAAGAACTTGGGAAAGGGCTTTGTGTGGAGAAAGGCAATGGTCAGTGAAAGGAACAAAAGATAGGGTGGGAGTGGAGAGTTATCAACCTGTATTCATATACATATATGAAATTGCCAGAGCAACCTCCCCTCTCTCAGCTTCCCATCTGACTTTCCCTGCCTCTCTTTCTCAAACAGAACAAATAGGTTCAATTTAAATATTATTTGCCAAGAAAACTATCGAACCCAACAGAAGCTCAGCTCAGTTTCAATTTCTCATAGCCTCAATTTTATCTTGAGATTATAAATATATTGTATGTAGAGGTGTTATTGTATTAATAATTTCACATTTGATTCTGTAAATAAGCCCACCATTTTAAGATTAAGACTTTACCTCTGCCTGTTTTTCCATAGTAATCAGAAGAATATATGGAATTAAATAGATTCTTCACCAGTATTTTGTTAACAAATAATGCTATCATATGTAGATACCTGTAGGGGTTAGATAAATTAGATTTAGAAAATATATAGGAGTTTCTGATACTGTCTCTTAATTCGGGGCATGAACAGCATTATCAGCATGAAGTCAGCAAAAACAGGAAAGACTCAATAGACTGAAAAACAAGTTTGAAGTCAGGAAAACAGGAAAGACTCAATAGAATTGAAGAAACAAAGTATCTGGCCTGACATTGTTTTCAGCTGCTAAGTGGGCGGAGCCCAAATTAAGCTGAAACAGAGTTCCTCCTATTTGAGGACAGTGCGTGGAGCCCAGAAGAGAAGAGGCCCCTGATGCTAGAGAGCTCCAAGAGTCCTACTGAAAAAAGGGCTGGCCATTGATGGCCAGCTCTCTTCCTGAAGCAGAAAGAAGCCAGTGAGCAAAGAAAGCCTGAGCAAGACACCAAAAGGCCAAGGACTGGACCCTGTGGCTCAGCTTTTGCCTAGAGGGGTTTGATCTGTCCGAACAGTGGCTTAAAGGAAATTGTGCCTGGCTTTAAGGACTGAGGCAGAGCAGCTGAGTTCCTGATTCAAAAGAAGTAAGTTGGCCTGCAAACGGCTGGAGTCTCCCACAGAAAAGAAAGCATGAAGCCTTATTTAAGGTGAGACTGCAATAACCAACTACCCTGACGAACCTGCATCTGAGAGATCCAGAAAAAGGACTGCTAAGTGTGTTAAAGAATCTACAACAAAGACTGTGTTCCTGACGACTGAGGACCTGCCCCAGAGACTGTATCATTCTAAAAGGTTATGAAAATGGTTGTTATAATTATCAATAGGTTTAGTGGATAGGTTAAAGGGGTTGTAGGAATTTATAGGATTAATAGTTAAGAAATTGTTGGTGTTTGTTATAAGTGAATTTAGTAATAAATAAATAAGTGTTAAATAATAATTTAAAAGTTCGGTTACAGGTGGCGCTCAACGTGGTAAGGCATTATGGGTAATTTTATTTTCAAAAGATACCTATAGCTCACTAAAATAAGTTATTATGTTTTGAAAGTGAAAATGGTTATGAGCTATAATACATTTAATATATACTGTCTAGAATGTTCATAGGGACCACAGAGGATGTGATAGTACCTTAAATGGAATAGTTCATTGAAATTAGAAAATATCAAGAAATGCACACAGTTATATATTTAAATTTATAAGGAAACTGAAGTTTAACCAAAGTCACAAGCTTCAAATTTACATACATGCTAATATAACCCACAGTTTCTGAAAACAGGCAAAAAAAAAATGTTCTCAGAAATCTTCATTGGACTTCTTATTTACTAACACATAGACTCCATAGCTTACCTGTTATGTTTCAGTATTCAGGGACAGATAAGAATTGAAACTAAAAATATAAACAAAATTCTGGGTTAAATTGGTATTTGTACTTGAAGATGACTTTGAGAATACTTAATGAAACCTTATGTCCTTTTTGAGTTCATTTATTAACTGCGAAACATATCCAAATACATAGCTTTCCTGCTTCCTAGGTTTGTTTTTACATTCTTTTGGGAATTAATACTGATAACCTGTCATAATTTCTATGTGAAAAATCACCTTTCATATTGTTCTTGATTTTATTGCCTCTTGACTTAACATTTCAACTCTGAATATTTATTCCAATATTTTATTAATTTTTGATGTCAGTCTTTCAGGTTATTTGAGATCACTTTTTTTAACTTTTAAAAATAATCAATATAGCATTTGTCCTCCACTCTTCCTTGTCTAATCAGATCCCAAGATTTTTCAAAAATATTTTTAAGTGGTTTAGTAAGTAGGTTCACTAATACTTTTTAAAAACCTAGTATATAATCCATCCATCACTTATATTCGCTATGGATGACACCCTTCATGCAAACATCTCAGAATGCTTTCCTGTTATTACTGTATAACAGAATATACAACTAAATGATGAGTTGCGATCAATAAGTCTAGACTTGATTTAAAGTTAGCCAACATTTGTATCAATAAATACAGAAGAGAAGCAGCAAGAAAACATGAAAGCAAAAGTAAGCACATGGTTATCAGCCAAATTTGTAGAAACCCAAGGCTTGGAAACAGGAAAAATTAGTCCTAAGTGAAACTAAGAGTTGGATATCATATGAGAAGGCTATGATATAGTTTTCAGAGGTCCTAATATGAAAAGCAAAATTTTTGTGTTCTGTTTCTTCTGATAGATTACCCTTAATGCATTTAAATTAAAAATTATTGTCTTCTACAATAACCTCAGTGTCTTTCTTCAAGTGCACAGAAATAAAAAAAAACAAACAACAAGAACAAAAAGCAATGATCTGATCTGTAGACATTCTCCTTTTGTAATAGACTATAAACTTTTAATAACACTTCTGTTAGTGATCTTAGAATTATAACATTTTCAGACTTTTTAGAAAAATTTCAGAGACATATAAAAGCCTTGGTAGAGATAGGAACCCACTTCAAGCTACTGTACTTTTACCTACATATGTAATTCAGTGCAAAGGGAGAAACTCCAGAAAGGACCAGTGAGATTTTTTTTCCTCAGTTAAACTGACTAGCTATCATTTTCTCACTTATCAAGCATGAGCATTTTTAAATTATGACTCTCTAAAAAATACTGTACAGTTAACTTTACATCTATTAGTTTTTCTTGAAAGCTGTAATGATGACTTATTTTAAAATAGGATTCATTCTTTGTTGTAGCTCAGGCATCAGAAAGGGCAATCACTTAACAATCTATTACTAGCCTGAAATGCGAGTGGATGAAGTAGAGAAGAATAGGACCTGAGAAACTGGATTTTTGACATTATTCAGTTTAGGATCCCACAAATACTGAATAAAATTATTCAGTTTAACACTATGCAGTGATATATGACAAATATCATGATAAAGAAGGTAAAGCATGTTATTATTATGTATTCTAAAATTTCTCTTCTCCTATGACTCCCTTATATTTCTTGTACACTTACATTGCTGTTTTGTGTGTTTGTTTTTAGTGAGAGATGAATTTATTTATTTATTTTACTTTTTTATTGTTTCTGCTTCTTTTTCTAAGTTTCACATGATGCACAATGATCCTGCTCATTTCCCACCTCCCCCTCAGACCCACCTTTCTCCCTTGCAACCTCTCCCAACAGAGAAAACAATCTCATTGTGGAAGCTCTAGTGTGTCACAGTGCTTTTTCTTGGTGAACTTCCATCCATGTGAATGTGGGGGAGGGCACTGAAAGAATGGCATTAATGTCCCAAATGTGGCACATCTCCATTTATGTGACCTCATGGTAGCAGTACTTTAGTAAATTGACCACAGAGCTGAGAGTTATTGTTTGATTTTCTTTGATGTCATGTCTCTAATTTAGAGAAAAGCGATCATGCCAGTTTGCCTAAATGCTGTATTACTTGGTCTCTGTTGTCTCACCCTGGACCCCTTTTCCCTAGGAGACGTGCTTTGTCTTGCCTCAGTGGAAGAGGAGGCACTTAGTCCTGATGCAATTTGATGTACCAGCTTGGGTTGGTAAGGGGATGGTAAGGGAAAGGGGAAGTGGGTGGGAGAATGGGACTGGGAGGAGGGGAAGGAAGGGATTGAGATTGGAATGTAAAATACACAAGGAAATAAATTTAAATTAAAGAACAATAAAATGTACATAGTAGCACTGATGTAGATATTTAAGAAATGGATATATTCTAGCTCTGGAATCTAAAATATTTTACTGAAGATTCTCAGAAACAAATAACCCAGAGTTAAGTGTATTGTAGTCAAGTTAATTCTCTTTTAAAACTAAGACCCCTTAGGTTGATTTTTGATTATTTGTTTTTACATCAGAAGTTATTCAGGTTACTAATTTATATAAAAATATACAGGTCTCCAAATTAGTTCTTTTAAAGAAAGAAAATGGAATGTGGATGCTGATATCTCCACTGAGAACAGAACATATATTCTGTTCACTATGTATAGAGAAGTTTTAGATTATAGAATTTGATTCAGACTGATGATGAACTCCATTATATCATATAGAGAATTCCCAGATTGGGAATATGCCTCTACATAGGTGAGGAAAGCATTTATGCAAATTATTTTAACTGATAACAGTTGAACATTTGCTCTTATATCTGCTGTATTTAAAAACACAATTTTAAGTAGCATTGTATGAACTAAACAGGTATATGTTTAGTAATATATATATTTATAAATATACATATATGCATGTAATAACAATAAGTGAAAATAGAAGCCATTAATTTGAAAAAGAGTGGGAGGATTATTTAAGAGTCTTTGGAGGGAGGAAAGAAAAGGGAAAATGTTGTAATTCTATTATAATCTCAAAACCAAAGTAAATAAAAAGGAAAATGATTAATCAGAATAATAATGATCTCATTCTTAACAACTCTATATGTTCTGCATTGTTAATTTTATTATTAATTTTTTGAAATTTATTCTATTTTTTTACATTTTAAGCTACTTTAACTTGTCTTTCATATACATTTTAGTTTTGACTATGTAACTTTCTTATAGGAGATTTCCAAATCACATACGAATTTACTGGTGATACCCTTATAGAATATATATCACAACAGGAAATCAGCTAGCAATTTGAAGGAGAATGGTATGATTGCTGTCTTATAGTTGTGCTAAACACTTTAATAACTTATAACTAAACAGAATGCATACATGACTTATGGCTCATTACCAATAAAGAAAAATTAAATAAACTTCTTTTATAAGATAGTGACTAGGTAACTTTTTTACATGGTAAAGAATATGCATCCTTAACTAGTTCTTATACATTGTAGCCAATGCAATTTAGTTTCTTTTGTCGAGCATATTTTTCCTTTTTTAAAATGATGTCATTGACAAGGATTATTTCTAGATTCACATCGATATTTAAAGTCAATAATTCCCTTATTTTTTCCTTGTCCATTATAGCACAAACTCTTTTTATCTTCATTTCATTCAGGTCATTTGGATAATACTTTGTCCACATAATTTCAAAGATATATAACTAGCAGTTAGGAAATACAAACATGGCTTGGCACATATAATTTGGTAATGCAGTTAAATATTATGGATTTCATCTTACCCCTTTTTATTTCAAGAACTCCATTACTTGGTGTCAGATTTTGCTTTATTACTTGATTATATGCTTTCTATCATGAAGCTAGACTAATTATTTTTGAAATACTACCATTGGAAGGATAAAAACATAATCATAACCTATTCTCTTTTTCATAAGTGGTGCATTGCTCATGATTCAGACTAGATGAAGTACAATATTGTTTTTCTATTAGTTAATACTCTTCTATCCATTTGGCTCTATGTCTGATATTTTAATAGTGGCAATGAGGAATCACTGAAGTTGAAAGTTAACTAAAGGGTAAGAGTCTATATAACATTACATTTTGGATTAACTTTATATAATAGGACATTGTGACATTTGTATAAAAGTTCAAAGAGAAATGCAGGCTATGACTTCATTGAGAATTTATTCTTAAGACTCTAAGATAGTTCAGCAGAGAATTCAGACCTGGAATTCAAAGGGCAGAACAAGACCTATTAAGTAATTCAGTCCATTTTATAAAGCCAAAGGAAAAGGGTATGGAGATGTAATCAGTCATTTCCTGAAAGCTGAGATGTAAAAATCAACTTAAGGATGGCTAGGATATTAGTAGCAAATAGAAAGATTCAGTGGCTGTCATGGGTTGAGAGCAATTGTCTGGCTTCTGTGATGAACCTAGGTTACTAAACAAAGTTATGCTTGCTTGCAGAATTCATAACCACCGCCACTGAAACTGAAACATACAATGCAATTTATTTTTTGCATTAAGGAAATATAACACAAAGAACTCTGTGATACATTATGTTTCTGTCATTAACTTTAGTCCATAAGTTGATTCAGACTGACGATGAACTCCATTATATCATCATTATTTTTTAACAGTAAAAAAAAAGTGACAGGACAAAGAGAAGAGGAAATTTCCTTAAGTTAATGGATATCTGAGGCTTGGTTTTATTTGTGCATATGAAAGCTTGCAATCTTGCAAATGTAGCTTCATTTTAAAAGTAGTAAATCACCCAAGAAATACAATTGCACATAAAAGTGGAGAAAAATGTCTAGCAGTGCTGTCCGGAAGCGTTAGAAATCATTGCATAGCTTTAGGAATAGCTCAAATGTAGAACATTTTAAGCAGTTTTTCTCTCCTCGGGTTCACATTGTAACTATTTCATGAAGTGCTGTCTTGACTTACATGTAAATATACCAACTGTTCCTCAATTATTACTAAGCTGTGTTCACAAAGCAAGCTTTTTAAAGAAGATTCTTAGTTTCTACAATCATCACATTCATTAATATTCACTTAGCAGACATAAAAATGACACTTATTATGTCATTTCAAAGTGTATTTAAGAAATGAAAGAAAGGGAAATACATGTATAGCTTTATGGAGCAGGGATGTACCAAATTATATGTAGAAGAACAATAGGCACATTCAGTATTAATTTACTAATCTATACTTACAACAGAAATATCAAAACAACATTCATTGGATTGGGTTATGTTTTCCTTACATTTTACACTATTAATATTAGTGTGCATTAATCATATCAAAAGGTATTAACTCATTTTCTTGCATTTCAGATACTGAAATTTTAAATACATATATGGATATCAACAATGTTTTCAGAAGTAGCAATAGATCTTCGGTTTGTGAAAGTAGCTGCTAATGGCAAATTGAATTTAGAATCTCCACATACTTTTCTTTTTTTTTTTTATGGTGACGCACGCCTTTATTTTTTTCCTTTATTTTTTATTTCTTCAAGTTACATTTCAATCGCAGTCCCCTCCCTATTCCCCCTCCAGTCCCACCCTCCCACCCTCAACCCCCATCCTCTTCCCTTTTTTTTCTTTTAAGTTTAAGGTATATCTTATTTCCCCCTACAGTTTCCCCTTTCATTCCAACAAATGTCTCTTTCTCTTATAATAACAAATACAATACAGTACAACAGAGGTAATTAGGCCACAGTTATGAGGGTTATATGGCTTAACGTACATCTATTTTTTATACATTAGTTATATTTTTTCTATTTTTTAGTCTTTTTTATCTATTGTATGCTTATTGGTTTGTTTGTTTAGTAGTTCTCTCTCCCGGGCAACTAGACACTTTTCACTGATGGTACTGCTTCGTAGATCCCCAATGAATGAAGAGGCTGTTGGCCCTCATACGACCTCTCAACTGAGATGAGGGACTGTTATATAAGGACACCCCACCCCAGAGAAATGGGATGGAATGGTTAGGAGGTAAAGAAAAAAAATGAAATGTGATGTTTCGGCCTTTTACTACTAATTGTCATAAACTGTTTAGGGTAATTAAGAAATGCAAATTAATGGTTATGCAAGCCTGTCATTGTGTTAGGTACTATGACAGCCTATTATAGTTACTTTCTAAGCTAATCAGAAATAAACCTGCTAAGAGACAAGCAACATCTGCTTATCCTAATATAAGAGATAGATAGGGCCTCTTCAAAAACCTCAAGAGATCTGCAGAATATGGCATTCTCCACATACTTTTCATTCATTTTATGATTCTACTGTAAAATATTTTTGATTTTTACACCAACAATTCCAATCTAATAAATAATTATTATGCTTATTTTACTTAAAATTGCATTAAATTTGTCAGTCATTAATAATTGACCATAAATTTCACTGATGTGCAAATTAGAAATTGAAACTTACAAAGTAGATTATCACTACAGTGATAATCTGTAGATGTAGTAGAATGTTTCACTACATGTAAACTTGGGTCAACTGAGATTTGGAAGAATTTTAAATATACTATTTTATGTACTAAAGTATTCCTTATATTAAAAATATAAATTGAATTCAGTTGCTTCACACCATAAAATTTAAACTGTAGATATAATACTTTATATTTGAAAATATTGTGAAAAATTTTAGAGAGTATTTTCATAATCTTAGCTTGCTGAAGAGGTTTCACATCATACTGCTGTATAGTAAAGACATATATCTATTGTCAACTAAAGTTTTATATAAATAAAGCATTTAAATCATTTAAATTATCACCTAGAATTGTAAACACACAAATTAACAAATACAAATTGATAATGTCTCAGTTATAGAATTATTTGCAATAATGATATCTGGAAAATAATTTGAGCAATTTTCTATAAATAATGATGTCTACATAATGAAGAATAATAACACACTTATATGGAAAGATATAGAGATATGATAAGTAAATAAACTAAGTAGATAACTCTATGTAATAGTATTCTGGTTTATATTCATATAAAAATGTATGGTTTAATAGAAATAAGCTGAAGAAATCTGGAAAAATCTAAATAATTTATGAAATACAGCTTTACTATTTTTTTAATGATTTATAAAAGAAAAAAGTACTTTCCTTCAATTTTAGAAGTGAGTTTGCTATGCAAACTCAGAGAGTGGAGTAGAACCAAACACAAATGGCCAAAAAAATACTAAACAACAAAAAGTCAATGAAAGGTTCCTAATGTTGTGTTGCTATATTGGTAGATCCGTGCCTAGCACAATAATATTAGAGAGGAATGATCCAGCAGCTGATGGGGGCAGACACTCACAGGGAAACATTAGGAACCAGAGGGGTTGAGGACACCATAAGAGCAAGGTCCATAGAGCTCATAGGGATTCACCGAGACTGAAGTAGCAATCACTGAGCCTACATTCATGGGTTTGTGCTAGGTTCTCTGCATGTATGTTGTGGTTATTTACCCTGAAGATTTTGTTGAACTCTTAGCAGTGGTAGTGTGTGTGTGTGTGTGTGTGTGTGTGTGTGTGTGTGTGTGTGTGTG
>CAJQZJ010018033.1:6477595-6541658 GCA_907164525.1 Lophiomys imhausi
GTGTGTGTGTGTGTGTGTGTGTGTGTGTGTGTGTGTGTGTGTGTGTGCCGGAGGTGTCATCTCCAATTCTTCTGACTGTCCTTAGGACACTTTTCCTCCTACAGGTTGCCTCTTCTAACATTGGCATGAGGGGTTGTGCCTAGTCTTACTGTATATTTTTTATTTGTTGTTCAGGTTGATATCCCTGAGAAGCCTGTTCTTCTTTGAAGGGAAATATTGAGGAGAGGGAAGGTGGTGGAGGAATTGGTAAAGTAGACTCCATGGAGGCTGCCATTGATATATATTGTATGAGACAAGAATAAATAAAAAGAAAAAAAGAGAAAATCTATGTTTAAAGATTTAATTATTGAAATTTTATAAGCAACCAACATAATTTAATATTGAAATCATTTGTAGTTTTTTTCCATCTACTAATTTACTGGTTATATGTCTTGTTCATCAAGCTAAAACTGTCCTCATAATTACATATAAATAAACTTAAATTTGACAGAAAAAATTCCTAGTAAATACAAAAACTCATGGGGATAAAACAAGTCATCATCAAATAATGAAAGGGTCAAAGAAGAAATAAAGAAATAACAAACTTCCTTTAACTAAATTCAATGAAAATACAATATAAAACATGTCTAAGACACATTAAATGCTCCCCTATAGGTGATATTTGTACCTCTACAATGCATTACTGAAAAATTATATGATTCCTTGAAAAGTTAAAAGCATTATTTCATATGATCTAGCAATTGCAATGCAGGGATGTTGAGGTTTGAATCTGAAATGTCCTTCACAGGTTCATATTTTTCAAAATTTAATGTCTAGCTAAAGTTGATATTTTGAGATTTGTAGAAATGTTCAGATGGAGATCCTGACTGGCAAATATAGAACATTAGAGACAAGTTTTGAACATCATACTTGTGCTGTTAAGAATCAGGCCCTTCCTTCTGTCTCAGCTAACACCTAACATATTCTACCTGATCCCCTGTGTTCAGCATAACCACAGATGTAAGGCCTCCCTGGCTGGAGTGTACTGGAGCCTCAGAAACTCGGAGTCAATGAAATCTCATCTTCTCAAGTTTTTTCTGTCAAGTATCTTGTCAAATCATCAGGAAAGGTAGCTAGCATACACATATTGATTGAAAACAGAGACCTAAATCTTACGTATATAGAAATGTTCATAAGAACACGATACATAACAGACAGAAGCTCCAGTAAGACACAAATGTACATCAACAGACTAAATAATTCTTGAAGTAAAGCTAAATGAGTTAAATGCAGATACAGAAATACAAATCTAATAATAATTCCTCTTAGATTAGGTCTTTAAAGCAATCTAATTTATAGAGATGGAATGTGGAATGATATAGTTTGGTGACTTATTCATTCTTAATAGTGAAAGTATTCTGGAGACAGAAGTGATGTATACACAATACCACATATGTATCTTTCTTATGTAGAATTGTACACCTAGAAATGTAGAATTTGCTACTTTCATATTGTGATTATTTCAATAAAATAAAATGTTATAAATATGCTATGTTCATTTTACTTTTTAAAACATGCTTTATTAAAATTTCATGAATTTAATAAAATGTCTTTATGTAATAATTGGAATTACTTTAACTCAGACTGAGCTCTAAAATCACTGTGAATTAATAATAATTTTTTTCTTGCACATGCTGGCTGGTTTCATTGTTTCTTGGATGAATGATTCTTGCAGTGTTTCACCTCAGGCAGTGGTATGGACTATGCACTTTTAACATTTGTTTACCCTATAATAAATGTTGTGCAAATCAATCTTCTTGATATGGTATTATGAACAGTAAAGTTTTTATTTTAATGAATTTTCTTAGCAATTTGGCCAGAATCCAAATGAAAATTAGTTCTATCTTAACAATTTATGAGTAAAATTAAATAATAAAAATAAAATACAGAATAAATTCTTATTAAATATTTTTATTCCCATTGTAATCGACTCTTTACAATGACAGGCTTGTTAATCTATAGTGAAATCATTTTAACCAAATAAACCCTTTTCTTAATTTTCATTTTAAATATCCTATTAAATTCAATTTAAACGACTTTATTGTTTGATTAAAAACCACACTTTAATGAATTCAACCCAATTTGAAAATTTACCCTGAGTAAATGTTTGCTTTATTGTTATTGTCTATTTTGTACCTTGAAAGTTTGGCTTTTTGACATATACATTTTTACTGAATATTTTCTATATTGCTATAAATATATTCTAAAGCAACTAATCACATGAAAATATGTAAGATATATTTTAGAAACTACCATCAAGTATATGACTGCTGTTTACAGTGATAATTTAATAGAATATTGCATATTATCAATGTAAATGGCAAGAAAATGTAATTTGTCCATTTAAATTTTATTGTTGTTAAGATACATATGCTACAGTTAATCCTACAGTTAATTTCTGAGGCTATATAGTTAGTAGTCTCTTAAATTTCCTTATGTAGCCTAATCTGTTGGGGCACAGAAATGGATTGTATCATCTGTAATGCAATATAGTTGCAGGCTAAATTATAGATCTAGGAATCATGGAGTTTAGAAGAACAGGGAAGGTTTTAGTTAGAGATTGCTATGCAAGCGTGAATCAGTACTACCAAACATGATACCAGTCTGTCCTCTTGATAAATACCACTGTTGCCTCTCCTTCGTTCTACAAGCCAAAGATCTCATAGCTGGTAACGTTTGCTTGTGATCTAAATATCATTCACAGATTCCATCTCAAATTAAAACCTATGATGTTAACCTATGATAGAGAAAGGAACACAAATATTTGGACTATAGAAGAGTCATTTACCAAGTATTCAGAGTGTGAAGACACCATCTACAAAGAGTTGAAATTATGAGGCTGACCATACTACAGCATGAGCATGATACAAACAGGAGATAGAATGACAGTATATGGATTGACAGTTTAAACACTATGGAAGTCTTGGTCCATAACTTCATACACACAAAAGATTTTGATCTTGCTCACAAATTGAGCACATACTTCTGATTTCTAGAAATATAAGGGAAACATTTCTGTCATGGAGACTTGTTAGTCTGAGATATTTTTGTTATAGTGAATGTAACAAGCAAATACACACACTAGCCAAATAATCAACAATTACAAATTCAGTTTACTAAGAAATCCTTAGACTAGATACAATAAGGATCAGAGTAATAGATCAATTTTCTGGAAATCACATTTTCTGTACTGTTTGTCAGTTCTCAACAAATATTGCTGAGATATTGACATAATAACCTTAATATGTCAAGTCATGAGAAAACAGCTGCAAAATAACCACATTTTAATAACCACAATGTCTTCAATATTATTTTTCAAATAAAGTTGATGTTTTGTGATTCGGAGAATTAGCAAGGTCGCCAAGGTTATCCCCTCAAGAGCCCCTAGGACAACAGTATGTGACAAAAATGCTTCTTGTAAACCTCCATGGTTTTGGTCACACACAAACTATATAAAAAGATGTGTACAAAGGGGTCAAGCTCTAATAACACTACTGTTTTGGAAAGAATATTAAAAACATTCTTACCATACCATTTCCGGTGTGTAGGAAAACAGAGGATAGTGACTGCTGCTTTGGTTTGGGTCTCTTGTTTGGATTTTAGTAGATTACCAGAAATATTACCCACTCCTGTCTCTATTATCTGTCAGTTCTAAAGTAACCCGAGGATTAAGGCAAAAACCATTGTATTTTTAGCTTTTGAAAATAATTTTGACATTGTCAATCTTTTGAAAAAGCTTTATGGAACATCAGCATAAAATACCATACTTGGAGAACTGTTGCTCTGGGGACACTGTAGTGGACACCATGTGTCTGTCGTCACACTAACTTTAGGCAAAGCAGGTTCTTATTGCTCATCTCCAACTGCTTCTCCCTGAATTTGAGAGTGATATTAGCATCCATCAGATCTGATCTGTGTTGAGAAAGAGGAAGCCTGTTTTTATGAGTGTATCATATATCATTAGATGAAGATTGCCTAGGCCAAGGTTATGACACTGTGAGAACTTATAAGTAGCCAAAGATGTATTCTGCTGGAGGATGAGATGTAAAGATAGCAGCTGGAATGACAGTTCCTTGAGGTCTGAAAGGCAGTGTTAACAGTGATATGTAACTACTATCTAATTTAGCATTGTAGTTCATCTTCATTCATAATAATGGAGAGCTCATGAAAAATATTCATTTCCAAATCATGCTGCCAGAGGACAGGGAATTAACAGACCACCCCAAATCAGTCCTTTTTGAGGGATTTTTCTGACATATACAATGAAAAGGATAGTAATGATTCTTACCTGATTCATCATTATCTTGTGTAGGTAGGTAGAGTTTTAATAACAAATTAAATCTGACAGATTACCCAAATTATAGAAAAGCAAACAAAATTATTGTACAATTATGATGCAGTGTAATGCTTACCTACTAAGAAAACGCAAATAATGAGAAACATAAAAAGTACATTATCTGGAGTATTGTTAGTGATTAAAATCCTGTTGAGAGGTATAAAAAAGAATTCATATGACAACATAAGCATATCAAAAGCATACATTGGTCATGTGTGCATATATAGTTAGAGCATACACATGGTTGATATTTATTTAATATCCCAGTATATTTAATATATTCCCATATAGCAGTGGTTAAGTTATCAAATTTATTATAGATTTATATATAACTTCATTTCATATTTATTTAATTCCTCATCATGATTGTCCATAGATAATTATCAGCTATTCCAATAAATATTTTTCAAGACTGGAAAAACTATGACTGATCATTTTAGATCATAAATACATTTTATAGAATTCCTTTAAAAATTTAATACCGAGAAACTGCCCGTGTTAATATAAAATTTATCCCTTGGACTATTTTTAATGTTTCTTCTAGTACAAATATCACACTTAAATAAAGACAAATGGATCATTTGTAATAAATGTAATAAATCATTACAATAGCCAATAAAATTCTAAATTTCAGATACCTTTTCCATCTTTGTTATTTTATTTGTTACTTATTATTATCATAATTTGTTTTATTATAACATTATTTTAGTTTCAATAAAATCTAAAATTTTTATTCAGAAGTCTCCATATTTCATCCTCCATATATTCTATATTCTGCCTATTTTTAGAAAATGACCAATTAAAAATGGTTTAAAACTTGAGATGAGGCTGTGCATGGTGGCACATGCCTTTAATTCCAGCACTCGGGAGGCAGAAGCAGTCAGATTTCTGTGTGTTCAAGGCCAGTCTGTTCTACAGAGTGAGTTCCAGGACAGCCAGGGCTGTTACACAGAGAAACCCTGTCTTAAGTATACCTAAAAAACAAAACAAACAAACAAAACAACAACAGCAGCAACAACAACAAAAACCCTTGAACTGAGTTCCGTTGTATGATGGAGAAAAACCTGACAACTATATGTGGGCAATAAGCCCTGGGACTAGAGAGATGACTCATCTGCCCTTTTATAGGGTCCAGCTTCTATCCCTAGCCCTTCCACGCTCCCTATAACCATTTGTACCAGGGTTCTCAGAATATCTGGTGCCTGATTATGGCCTCTGGTACTGCATAATGTGGATACTGCATATATGTGCTCCACAGATGGAGAGGTAAACAAAACACATGTTCACAGAAAAATATAAAGAAACAAATAATGTTTAAAATAAAATTATGTATGTATTACACACATTTAAAATATTATACCAGTATTAAATTATCAGGTATGACATACTTGGTATTTTTACATCATTACTAGTTTTTTTTTGTTTTGTTTTGTGAAATTTGATTATTTCATTTCAGAGAATACATTGTATAAAAAGCAGATAAAAACAGAGTTGAGGTTGCACATAGAAATGGTCATGGTGTGTACAATAAGAAAGGCTCACAAATTTCTGATTTAAAAAAACTGTGCTTGTTCAGATGCAAATTTCCTGCTTCCCAATGTTTTAACTTTATGCATAACTCTTCAACAGGAACTATACATTATATCCATGTACCCTAAAAAAATGGGTGAAGAAGAAGTAGGACATTGAGAATAGTCAAACTAGCAAACACTGGCTAGTTTATCTGCTCAGTAAGTAAGCTGAAAAGAGGAACAATCCTGGGGTAAGTTTCAAACCATTCTTCACTATCCCAAGTTACCTTCCTATGGATAGTATACAAATGTGAGCACTTGAATGTAGGTAATAAAAGCACTGGAAATAAAACTCTCGGTGATATTATGATGGCAATTTTGTTTTGTTTGTTTGTTTGGTTGGTTCTTTTTTTTTTTTTTTTGCTTATGTAAGGTAAGTTGCTTCACATTTGACAGAATTAATTGATCTAGATTTATTAACATCACGTTTCTTTTGGACAAACAAAACAAGAACTCTAACCCTTAATCATTTTTCTTAAGGACACAACTAATTTTGGGGGGAATTAAATAAAACAAGCTTGTTCCTTGTGGCAGGTTGGGTGCAGTGAGGCAGAATGTGGATGAATAGATACTTTATAATAGTACATCATTCTCAAACCCCTCCCATCACATCAGCCCATATTAAATACAAACTCTGTAATAAATAAGGTATATTGTTTTTTTCTTTAGATTTTGTTTTGTTTTCTGGTTTTTGACTGCTATTTATTTCCAGTCCCTACAGTAAATGGGTTGCTCATTCTATGGCGAAAAAACTTTGCATATATCAATGAAAAATGTTAGCCACTGTGGGACTTCAAATCAATAGTGACAGAAGTACTTTTAACTTCCCCAAATTTAGGAACTTGTTCTCGCCTTCTACCATATGGGTTCCAAGAATTGAACTTAGGTCTTCAGACTTAGTAAACTATGCCTTTTTACTGATCTATCTCTCTAGCTCTGTTCCCCCAAATTTTCAATTGGTCCCTAAGTGAGAACTGTTTTCTAAGTTATCCACTCTCTCACATCTTTTCTCACTATAGTTCAAGTGACTGACTCTACTGAACTGAACTCTCTAACCTCCTTATTTGTTAAGTTACTGCTCTTTCTTCTTTGTTCTCGTGATAGTTGGGCATATCCTGCTCTGACTCATTTTGCCAATTCTTTCTTGATTCTTCTCTTTGTCTGTCCCTCAATTAGATGTCATTGTTTGGGACTAAAGGTCTGTACTAAGGACATGTTTGCTTTATACCCAAAGGGGTTAAAGGTATGTGGCTTGTCTGCATTCAAACAGGTTCACAAAGACCTAGAAGGTCTTTGAATGTGATCTTTTACCAAAGCAGCCATGTTGTTGTATTAGAATTCCTTTATATACAAGAAATACATACACATATGCACATACATCATAAAAATACAAAATTAGAAAGCATAATATACAAGAAAAAAAGACCAGTAGTACAACATGATCATACAAAGAAATATGCGATAAAAAATATCTACAGAAATACTATTGAGTTCATTTTTCATTGGCCATCTGCTGCTAGAATGGGCCCTGAGTTCAAATGTGATTAATATACACAGTGAGACTCAACTGCTCAACTGGACAAAATTATATTTGCTACTGCTAGAAAACATCAATTGGAAATAGCTTCTATTTGATAATGTACCTATTTTTGAGACTTCCTGAATTTATTTGATTATGTATAATAGTTTTAATTGTTCAATTGACACAATATAAAATCATCTTGGAAGAGATTGTATAGATGAAATGAACTTTGAGGCATGTCTGAAGGGATCCTCTTGGTTATTTATGTTCATTGATGTAAGAAGACCCAGGCTTTCTTGGAAGGCACTGTTCTCTGTTTTGGATCCAGAACATATAACATATAACATAATGGGAAGTTATTGAATAATAGTTAGGATGCATAAATTTGTTCACTATATGGTCTATACAATGAATGTGAATAGTTTCTTCCAATTTCCTTCCTTGATGTGGAAACTTGGATCCAAGAGGAGGTGAAGGCTATGGGGTCACCAACCCAGGAAACAGACTCCAGAGACTAGTATCCAGTTCGGATCTACTGTATTGGGAAGCAGCAAGCAATTTTATACAGTCTTTGAAAAATAGGGAGTTGACCTGAACTCTGGGATCGCCAACAACCCCACTGTCATTATGCAGAGGTTCCAGGCTGTTATTCTACTACCACTATGGGGGAGGTACCAGGCTACAAGCACCGGAGGGGACTGCTGTGCAGGTGGGAGAGGCAGACATTGTTCTGTTCCTCGCCCATTGTGAGGCTTTGTTAGGATCTCTATTATAAGAAGCACTTACAATTGATAAAATATCACCAGCAGTGTCTGAATTATATGTCTCAAACAACAGGAGCATACTTGATACTCGCTAATGCTCAGGGAACAGAGTGGAAAAAGAGAAGGAATGATTGTAAGATCCATATGATCTCACTACTTTGCTAGGATCCTCTATTTTGTTTGCCATCACACTATTAGAGTGATGGTGGAAGCCTCCCACACGGTTCTTAGGGACCCACTTAGAGGCCATGGCATCCACACTTTCACTTCCTCAAAATGATGTATTCTAATGTCAAATTTGGAGCCAGGTATCCCTTCTTTCCTTAAAACTGTTTTTGTCAGCGTGTTTTATCACAGCAACAAGAAAGGAAAGTAGAACAGAAACTAGTAGAAACAAAGGGATAATTGTTGGAAAAAAACTTGACCATGTGTTTTTAAATCTTTGAGACTGGTTCTTGGGAGGAATTTAAAGAGTTTGAAACTCCTAGGATGAAAAGGATGTTGTGTACGGTCAATAGAGCTGTGTGGACCATTCTTATGATAATGTGGAAAAGAAAAAGTTGCAATATATAAGAATTTTGGATTGTGGAGGCTTGCATAAGAATTTTCACAATAAAAAACAACTTTTATCTAGGACTAGGATGAGGGTCTATTATGAGATACTTTGACCAAGAATATGGCTATATTCTGCCTGTGTCCTGCAAACTTGAGTGAAGTTGAAATTGAAGCTTATGAATTTATTTCTGTGCCAGACGAAATTTCAAGACAAGAGGTATTCAGGCTGGAGATGAAGAAGTACTCATAACTGATAGTATATCACCATCAGTGTCTGAATTATATGATATCCTCAACAATAGGGATATCTTGTATTCACTAATGCTCAGGAAACAGGTTAGAAAATAGGAAGGAATGATTGTAAGATCCAGAGGAACAGGTGTGAGATTGTGTCTCCTAGTCATGTCAAAAGCTACACAGATAATGTCTCCATAACAGGACTGCATAACTATGCTAAACAAGAGTTGAATAAGGGAATAAACATGCCAAATTGGACTGGGAAAAGACTATGAGAACTAATCTTATGCAAAGAAGGAATGCTGAGAATAGAAGAGATAGCTAGTCCAAGGGACAGCACATAAATTTGTTATTCAGTATCAAATAGTCATCCCTGGAAACATAAATATGAGTAATGTTAATCAGACTGACCAGGTTATATATAAGAATATATATATTCTACATTATGTAACAAAAGTAAAAAATAAAGGAGCCCATAAATTTAAAATATAAAGCAATGAAGGATACAGTGGAGGTCTTAGAGAGAGAAAGAATATAATTATATTTCAATTTCAGAATTAAAAGAAAAAATTAGTGAATGGATATAATCATGCAAATGCAATAAAAGGCTAGGAATGCAATATTCACAAGAGAAACAGAGATGTTTGGCAAGACTAAATGATACTGGAATGAGCATAGTGGCTCATGTGTTTCATCAAGGGCTTCATAAGAAGCAACAGGTAGACCTCAGTGAGTTTAGTCCAGACTGGTCTACGTAACAACTTCTCTGCCCACCTGAGTAATAATGAACCTTGTCTTAAAAAACAAGCAAATAAACAAACAAACAAACCAAAAATTGAGTTAAAAACTCAAATCATAAAAACAATTCTCAGTGATATACATTTTGAAGAATATACATTTTGAAAATTGAAAAGAGTTTTAACATAGTTAATCAGAGAAAGTAAATGGTTTGTTACAATGTCAGAAAAAAAGGAAAACATTATCAGGCTCTTAGAGAAGTCAGGGTGAGAGATTAGTGAATAAAAATAAATTCATTTTCATTCTTTTTCCAGTTTTTTCAAATGGAGGTTAGGAAAAAGCTACAGAGAGTAAAATTTTTATAAATAATGTATACATCAGTACTTATATCTAGAACATGTGTCTGTCCCTAGTCCAATACCTGTGTTTTAGGATAGTATTGAGTTCAATCTGGTGATGTAAGGTTTCTTACTTTATTCCTTTAGAAACTGTACTGTTACTCCTATGCATTTTAATGCCAATTTCAAGCTATATTTGTCTATTTATTAATTAATATATTTATTCTTTCATATATTACATCCCAACCCCCCCACTATCTCTCCTCTTCCTTAGACTCACTCATTCTCCATTTCCCTTCTGAAGAGATCAGGTGCCCCAGAGATATCAACCTAACATGACATATCAGGTTTTACTAAGACTAGGCACACACCCTTATATTAAGACTGGACAAGGCAAACAATAGGAGGAAAAGGGTCCCAAAAGCAGGAAGAAGAGTCAGAGAGAGCCCTAGCTCCACTGTTAGAAATCCCACAAGAACACCAAGCTTCAATACCATAGCATCTATCCAGAGGGCTTAATTCAGACCCATGAAGGCTCCCTGATTATCTCTCTGTCAGTCCCTATGATTAGTTGCTTAGTTGATTAGTGGTTTTTACTTCTTGTGTTCTTGACCAGCTTGACTTCTCTAATCCTTCTGCCCACTCTTCCTCAGATTCCCTAAGCTCTGCCTAATGCTTACCTAAGGGTCTATGCATCTATTTCTGTCAGGTGTTGGACAATGTCTCACTGACAACAAATATGATAAACTTAGGCCTAAGAGTATAGCAGATTCATCATTAGGAACCATTTCTTTTTTTTTTTTTCTTTTGTGTAATGATCCTGTTTGGGTCTATCCTAAGTCTCTGGGCTATCTAGTCTCAGGTTGCTGTATTACAGTATCAGGTATGGGCTTCTTCTTTTGGCATGGGTCTCAAGCTGGGCCAGTCTCTGGTTGACCATTTGATCAATTTCTGTGCTTCCTTTACCCCAGCAGATCTTACAAGCAGGACAAATTGTAAGTCAAAAGTTGTTGGTTAAGTTGGTGTCCCAGTCTCTCCACTGGAAGCCTTGCCTGATTATAGAAGATGGTCAAATGAGGCTCCATATTTCCCATTGTTAGGAGTCTTAGATAGGGTAATCCTCCCAGAATCCAATGAGTATGTTTCCATTGCATTGGGTTTCTACCTTGCCCGCAAATGCCTCCCAACTGTGGTTGTCTCTACCTGTACTCTGTCCCTCCACTACAACCCCAACCTGATACCTCTTATTATGATGTACACCATTAATCAGCACTTAGGATGCAGAGACAGGAAGATGTCTGCTATGAGTTAGAGGCCAGAGTGTTCTATAGAACAGGTTCCAGATAACAAAAAACAAAGTAAAACAAAACCAATGACAACAACAACAAAAATCTTAAACCAATATCATACTGGGCAATTTTTTTTTTTTTAGAAGTTTTAATTCTAATCCAGTATTTTGGAGAAGGAAGAGTAAAGAGAGTGGGAGAGAACATGGAAGGTTGCTTTTGGCATTTATTTTCACAATTACTTTCTGCAGATCTTGCTTTTGGAACATATGGGCATTTGCCAATATTACATACAACCTCTGCCTCCTCAAAGCATTCCCAGCTCTCATATTCCCTTGTGACATCAAATCTTATACTTCTTTTTGTCTCATGGTCTCAAAATTTTCATTCTGTTTTCTCCTTACATATCTCTATCTGTATCTCCAACAGGCTAATTTTCACAATGCAAGTTTTTAATGCTCTCTTTTTATATGTATGTTACTGTGAATTGAATAACATGTTGTGTGAGTGTTCTACCATTGAACTATATCCTTACCACTTTTCTTATTTCTTATTTCAAGATAGGATCTCACTAATTGTCCAGAGTGGTTTCTACATCACTTTGTAGTTCAGGCAGGTCTTGAACTTGCAATCCTCCAGCCTTACGCCTGATTATCAGGAACTAAAGGTTTGCTTTCCCATGTCAGGCTGTAAGCTTTCAATTCATTACAATCTATATAAACAAGTTTAAATTTCAAGGTGCGAATAGTAGACAAGTAATTAAGGTAGACTGTGTGGCATATATAGCTGAAGACTTTAACTGTTGATGACATAAGTATACACAAGACCATTTTTTTTTCTTTTTTGAGCTACAATCTCATTGTAGCCCAGGAAAGACTCAAAATCACAATCTTCATGCTGCAACCTATATAGTTCTTGAGTTATAGGTGGGCACCAACATATATGATGAAAGATATTAAAGCTTTGATTTGGTGCAGGAGTGTGGCCCAGTGCTAATACACTTGTGTGATGCCTCCAAAGCACTCAGTTTGAGCCCAAGCATTGTTTTAAATGCCTGTTCGAATCTTAAGTTTTGTAGTTTGTGGTAAAATGTACCAATACTGGGCAATTTTTATAAAATTACTTTTGAAAAAATATCATAGGTGTTTTATTGAATGTATATAATTTGAGAAATGTATGTAACTTCACCTAACACTACACTATCTAGTCCAGAACTGAAATATGATCTTCTGTCTTTACATTGTCATTACCACTTCCCTCAGTCATGTTTTGTTATCTTCAAGTCTCATTATGAACTTCTTTGTGATGTTTGTTCCCAGGTGTTATATTTTTAAGCAATTTTAAATAAAATATTTGGTATATTTTATGTTATTATTGAGATGATATAAGCATTTCATATGTAGCTATATAAGTAGCAAAAAAAATTACCCTAAATCATGAGTTATTTGGGAAAGTCAAGTTATCTTCAATGAAATAGCATCAAACAGTCACAGATAACAGAGACATAATAATAAAGAAGACTGACAGAACCATCAGGTGCTAAGTGCAATGTGGAGGTACAGGTGGGGATGTAAGTACAGTCACTTTGGAAAAAGTGTATGGATTTTTCTGAATAAGTTAAACATAGTGTGTACTGACAAGCTATCTGACCTTGGCTTCCCTATGCATTTATTCAAGAAAAAGAAAAACATTTGCCCCCATTGGAGGAAGGTCTAATACATTGGCTCTGAGAGGCTGATTTCAATGCTGAGATCTGGTTACCACACCTTCTGAGGCATTCTCTTGATTGGTTAATAAAAGTCGCTGATGGCCAATTAGCTGGGCAGAAAGAGTATAAGAAGGTGAGAATTCCTGAGACAGAAATGGGAACCCTGTTCCATATGAAATTAAGAATAGCTTTTTCCAGGTCTATAAAGAATTGTGTTGGTACTTTGATAGGAATTGCATTGAATCTGTATATTGCTTTTAGTAGGATGGCCATTTTTATTATGTTGATCCTACCTATCCATGAGCATAGGAGATCTTTCCATCTTCTGATGGCCTCTTCAATTTCTTTCTTCAAGGGCTTGAAGCTCTTGTTGTACAGTTACTTTACTTGATTGGTTAGAGTTACCCCCAGGTATTTTACTTTGTTTGTAGCTATTGTGAAGGGATTTGTTTCCCTGCTTTCTTTCTCAGCCCATTTATTTTTTATATAAATAAGGGCTTCTGATTTTTTTGAATTAATTTTGTATCCAGCCACCTTGCTGAAGGTGTTTATCAGCTGTAAGAGTTCTCTGGTGGAATTTTTGGGGTCGCTTAGGTATACTATCATATCATCTGCAAATCAGGATAATTTGACTTCTTTGTTTCCAATTTGTATTCACTTGATCTCCTTTAACTGTCTTATTGCTCTATCAAGAACTTCAAGTACTATATTGAAGAGATATTGCAAAAGTGGGCATCCTTGACTTGTCCCCGAGTTTAGAGGAAATGATTCAAGTTTCTCTCCATTAACTTTGATGTTTGCTACTGGCTTGCTGTATATTGCCTTTATTATTTCCAGATATGGTCCTTGTATGCCTGTTCTCTCCAGAACTTTTAGCATGAAGGGGTGTAGGATTTTGTCAAATGCTTTTTCTGCATCTAGCGAGATAATCGTGGTTTTTTTTCTTTCATCTTGTTTGTGTGGTGAAATATGGAACAACAAAAAACCCAGAATAGCTAAATCAATCCTGTACAAAAAAACAAACAAAAAAAACCAAAAAACAAAAAAAAAAAAATCTGGAGATATCACCAACCCACATTTCAAGCTGTACTACAGAGCAATAGTAATAAAAACAGCATGGAACTGATATAGAAACAAACCAGTGGATCAATGGAAGCAAATTGAAGACCCAGATATGAACCCACATACCTATGGTCACCTAATCTTTGATAAAGAAGCCAAAACCACACAATGGAACAAGGACAGCATCTTCAACAAATGGTGCTGGTCCAACTGGATGTCCATTTGTAAAAGAATGTAATTAGACCCATACTTATAACCTGTACAAAACTTAAGTCCAAGTGGATCAAAGACCTTAACATAAGCCCGGTCACAAAAGTCTACTAGAAGAGAAAGTGGGAAAACCCCCCGAAATCATCAGCACAGGTGACAGCTTCCTGAACAGAACACCAACAGCTCAGGACCTAAGACCAACAATCAATAAATGGGACTTCATGAAACTGAAAAGCTTCTGTAAGGCAAAAGAGGCTGCCATTCACACAAAACAGCAGCCTACAGATAGGGAAAAATCTTCACCAACCCCACATCTGACAAAGGGCTAATATCTAAAATTTACAAAGACCTCAAGAAATTAAATGACAAGAAACCAAATAATCCAATTAAAAAATGTGGAAAAGAGCTAAACAGAGAATTCACAAAGGAGGAATTCCTAAAGGCTGAGAGACACTTAAAGAAATGCTCAGCATCCTTAATCATCAGAGAAATGCAACTCCAGAGGACTCTGAGATTCCATCTCACACCTGTCAGAATGGCTAAGATCAAAAGCCCAAATGACAGCACATGCTGGCAAGGGTGTGGAGAAAGGGAACCCTCCTCCATTGCTGGTGGGAATGCAGGCTTGTGCAACCACTATGGAGGTCAGTCTGGCAGTATCTTAGAAAACTTGGAATAGCTCTGCCTCGGGACTCAGCCATACCACTTCAGGGCATACATCCAAATGACTCCTCACCAAATCACAAGGAAGTTTCCTCATCTATGTTCATAGCAGCCTTATTTGTAATAGCTAGAAACTGGAAACAACCCAGATGTCTCTCAACTGAAGAATGGATTAAAAAACTATGGTACATCTACACAATGGAATACTACTCAGCTATTAGAAACAAGGAAATTATTCATTTTGCAGCCAAATGGATGGAACTAGAAAAGTTCATCCTGAGTGAGCTAACCCAGACTCAGAAGGATGCACATGGCATCTATTCACTTATAGTCAGATTTTAGCTATATAGTACAGGATATTTATACTACAACCAATGCACCAAGGGAACAGGAGCACAGACTTTTTTTTTTTCCCTGTAAATGAGACACTTTGCCCTAGTGGTGCTGCCTTGTAGGCCCCCAGTGTATGAGGAGGCTCTTGGCCCTCATATGACTGCTGAACTGGGGCGGGGGACTGTTATGTAG
The DNA here is from genome assembly GCA_907164525.1 of Lophiomys imhausi. NCBI lineage: Eukaryota > Metazoa > Chordata > Mammalia > Rodentia > Muridae > Lophiomys > Lophiomys imhausi. Next base: position 6,493,150 of record CAJQZJ010018033.1, read on the forward strand.
GAACACTTCACTCCAGAGGAGTGGGATGGAAGGGTTAGAGGGTAGAGGGTGGGAGGGCAGGACTGGGAAGGGTCGAAAGAGGACACTATGATGGAGATATAACCTGAAGCAATAAATAAATAAATTTTATTTTAAAAAAAGAAAAAAAAAAAAAGAAATGGGGTCCCTGAATTTTACACAGAGGAATCTCTCTTTCCACCAGGAGACACAGAAGCAGACATATGTGTTTCAGAACTCTGGAAGGTAACACCCGGCCACATGGTGTTTTGGGATTAGATATCCAGGTTTATTTAAATTAGCTAATTGAGAGTCTGTCCAGCTAAGGGCTAGGAGTTCAAACATTAAAATGTCTTAGTGTATTTAATTATTGGGGAAAGGTCTGTGGAGGCCTGTAGATCACCAGTCAAAGGTATCTAGCTCCATTGGCCTCCCTCCAAACCCTGGCGACTGTCCCTCCAGGCTGCCGGCAATTCTGTTGGTGTAATATAAGAGTTTATACTTATTAATAAAAATCCAGCAGCTGTCCCTCCAAGCTGTCCTACCAAGCCACCCCACCAGGCCTATAGGCTTCTAAGGGAAGTTAGGCCTGCCAATCTCCCACCAGGCCACTGGCTGCTCAGCTGGCCTAATACAATAATTTACCATTACTAAATAATATATTAGTTAACAGAGATTAGGTTGCAGGTGGTGGAGGCTACCTTTGGTCCAGGGCTTCTTCCCCAAGATAAGTCAGGCTGCCAGTTAAGATGGCCAATGTTGTACACTTACATAAACTTCAGGAATACAAGAAAATTTACAGTTTTACAATAGAAAAAGTTTGGTGTATAGAAGTTATTAGAACATGTTTCTCTTAGCAAGTTGAGCATTACTTTGAATATCTTCTGAAAGGTCCTCATAGCCTTTGTACTGTTGGTTTTTCTTTTGTTGTCTTGTACTAATTTGGCCAGGAAGTTTAATATCAAACATCCTGTTTGAGAAATTTCTTTTTACTTCCTCTTGTAGTGGATCGCAAGAAACAAGGGTTACAAATATGTTTTCTCATGGCTGAAGAATGGGAAAGAGATACCACATTCTTAACTGCCCTTTCCACAATTCAATCTATCTGTGAGTACAATGCTCTGATGACCCAATCAGTTTCAATTTTCCTCCTTTCAGCTGTTGCATTGAAAATTACGTTTCTATCATATTAATTTTCAGGGACAAATCCAAAGGATGACACTCCTAGTATGTGATTTGGATTGTTGCTAAAATCCATCCACTGGGACCTAAGCTACACAATGAGGACCACAGGCTTTAAAGGAGAAATCTACAGATTCAGCTGTCACTTGCACGTCAGAATGCCTCCTCTTAAATTCAATCCTCTTGACTTCTGACTGCCATTTTCTGGGGAGTTGACGCATAGATAACATTGGAACACTTTGGAATTTGGTTAGCTTGTGCTCAGATTTTAATTTGTCTTAAATCCTTGTCTATACAAGGCTTCAAGTACAGGGCTTTCTCCATATATTTCCAGATCCTCTAAACTTTTCAAATTCTGTTCTCTGCCACTGAGAGCTGAACACTAAGGCACTTGTGCATTTATCACTGCTAGGTCAGTCCAAAGTTTGAAACATCTTTAGAAAACAATCAAAGAGCAAACCGCAATTCAAAGATGTTTTGCTTCCATTTGTTCAAGAAGAAATATTGTAGTTATCTGCTAACTTCCCAGAATTGTTTCTTTATCTCTAAGGAAAGCTATTTTCTTCTTAATTGATATACCCTTTTCAAGACAAGCTACTTAGATTAAATTAACTTTCTCCATTTCATAGAATGCAAGCTGTAAGCTCCCAATCTAGACTCTATGTGAAGTATTTTTTGAAAATTTATTGAGAATATAGTGAGAAAGATAACATATAGTATAGAATAATAGCTTGAAAATATGGAAGTATCTTAAAATCTTCACTCATTGGGAAAAAGGATCCCTACATATTTTAATTTCTATATCTGACTGTATTTTTTGCATTCTACACTAGTTTAATATAAATATTTTGTGTAAAATGGTCTTTTAATGACAAAAAATAAGATTTTTGATTTAGCTAATGCATACAATTATAGTTTATTGAAAAGAAATTAAGAACACAGTATGAAAAGCAAGTTGGCTAACACAGTCTTAAATGACTGAGGTCCTTGTGGATTCTGAAAAAGGAGGGATAGGGGACAGTTTAACCAGTTTTACTCAGCCATGTGTGAGTGAACCTAGTCCCCTTGTCATTAGCTTCCTTTGGTTGTGATGTAGAGTCCCTATCTGATCAAGCTCAGCACTTTGTCTACTCTGCCCTTATTAGCAATGTACAAAGGAGTATCTGCATGGATTGATTTCAATGCTCAAAGATTGCTTGCACTCAGTTTTCCCCAAATTAAAAGAAACTCCCAAAAGAAACTCTTAGTTCTGTAAAGTGTTGGATGAGATGGTAGATATATGATTCAAAATTTGTGAGCTTTTTTTTGGACCTTGTAATTCTTGTAATTGTTATACAAACGCTTTGTTGCATGACTACCAAGCCCTAGTGTGCAGAAGAGTGCTTAACAAAGAGTAAGGATCTGATAATTGTTGACCAATCATCCCATTAAAAAGAAATCTCTAAAACTGAATGCAAAAATTTATATTCATGAATTTTAAATCTGATGGAATACTTTATGAGCATCTTGCTTATATTTATCTTAATGTGATTAAACAATCTAAATAATAAATACATTCTGCTATTATAGAGTTCTTTCATTTCATTTTTCATGTAAGTCTTAGCAATTAAGAAGAAAAATAACACTGTAAATTGACTAGAAAAACAGAAAATGAACTCAGGCATGTCTGTAACAGATGGCAAAAACAAACTCATCATTGTTACCACTTTATTATTTCTCATCAAATTCATTATTGATTCTAACGTGTGTATCTCCATCATGTTTCCCAAGATGTAGGGGAAAATGCTTTGTGTATTACTCAAGTGAAGAGGGAAATGCCTTTGATGAACTTTGTACATAAAGAATGGCATTTGATTATACATAGCTACAGACACTTGGTATTCATATACTATACCTGGAGACAAACAGGGAATGCAAATCTTGTAGCAAGCAGAAGGTAAGACTTAGGGGAAGTACCGTAAAAGACAAGAGGTATAATTAGAGAAATGTGTCTCCCTCCCTAAATAGGGAACAACTGTCAAGATAAAGTTTGCAAAGTGCCAATGCTACATTGCTGGGTTCAGAGGAACAACAAAGAATTTGCAACTCCTTTTTTTTCTGAAGTCTTTTCTCATTAATATAAAATAAAATCACCAAGATCTTGTCAAAACTGAGATAATTTTAAATATAATAATTACACAAGAAAGCCATTATTCAGTAGAGAGCCTTTGCTTATCAGGTAAAAGGTCCTAGATTCTATGGCAAATAAAATCTATCTACATAAATGAACATGTTAATTAGCATGATGCATATACATTTTTAAGAACACACTATACTTAATTATATGCAATTTTGGCAGGTATAAAAATTTTGAGCACATCAATACTTGTTAAAGATGCAAAACTAAAACTCTCTCACACTGAAGTCAAAAACAGAATGGTACGACTGCTTCCAAAAACAGTTAACTAGTTTTGGGTTTTTTAACTGAAGCATACATCTATATGTGATCAACTTACCTCACCTTTAGATGTTTTCTCAACAGAAATCATGATAGAGGTGCACACAAAGACTTACACTTCAATTCTTATAATTATATATCTCATAAATGAATATATATATATATATATATATATATATATATATATATATATAAATTCAGGGCTGAAAATGATATTAAATCAGCTGAAACCTTATCACTTCACTCAACCAAATTAAAAAGCACACAGATGTGCACACACATACAAAGTGAATGCCTACTCTCATGTGGATCTGAGTCTGAAATGTATTAATGCATGTATATAATGGGTGTAAATATGGATAAAGCCTAAAAACCTAGAAAATAGATGAAGATGGTAAAAAGAGGTGCTGCAGGAACACTTGATCACATTGTGAACCCCAAGACTGTAAACTGTAAAAACCTGTTTCTAAATGTAGGATGGCTCAGCATTTAATCCTAGAGCTTTTTGTATCTTACAAACAAGTTCTTGTGGTGTGGATCTTCCCTAGCACACACCTTTAATCCAAGAACTTTCTGTTTATTATAAATGAGTGGTTATGGTGTGGCTCAGCCCTAGCCATACACCTTTAATCCAAGAGTTCTCTATACACTGGATTAAATAAAGTTAACCCTAGGTCAAGAAACCAGCTGACAGGGATTAAACAGGAAGGAAGGACATTGACCTGGAGGTTATTTAAAGCAGTGTGGAGAATGAGTAGGAAGGTTTTTCTCCTTCCAAAGGTTCTCTCTTTCGGAAGTTCTTCTTCCTTCAAAGTTTTTCTTTGAAGGAAAGACTTCCTAGACTTCTTCCTTTGAATTTTCTCTATTGGGGTTTTCTTCTTTAGGCTTCTTCCTCTAGGTTCTTCTGGGCTTTTTCCTCTAGGGTTTTCAGCTCAATAAGAAAGTCAACTGGGTGAGCTATCAAGCTTTTTTCGTCTGGTACTTGAGCTGAGTAGGAAGATTTGTCCTTCTGGGACCTTGGTGGAGTAGGAAGATCAGCTGAGTGCTTTCTCTGTCTCACTGAGCTAGCAGGTTTTCATCGCAGTATCTGGCTCCTATGTCTTCATTGGTAAATCCAAACAACAGGGATTTAGATCTTTGTATATATACATATATATATGTATATATATATGTATAGATATAGATATATAGATAGATATAGATATGTATATAGATATACATATCTATATATATATATGTATATATAACAACAAGGGGGTACACAGTCAGTGGATTCATATAGGGAAGAAAGACTAATGCATGTTATATGAAAGCAGAAGACACTAGACATAAATGGACAAGTGAGGAGCACAAGAGGAAGAGTACCCAGAGGGAGGAGGAAAGCGCTACTAAAACACACTTCATTTGAAAATATCGTAAGAATATCTGAATATTGTGTTCTAATAAAAAATTAACCCGATAGCCACAGCTATTATTAAGTCATGACTGCTTTAAGTGTTTCACGCTAATAACATGGCATTTTACAGCCTATTCGATATCTTCCATATCTTTTGTTTTTCACTGTATTTCTTTTCCAATGATCCCTGAACCTGAGAATGAGTGGAATAAATGTCCTGTTCAGTGCTAAGCACTGGAGCTACCACATATTTTCAGAGTAGTTTATGTCCACATGCATAGAGCTGGTTATATCAATAGTCAGTCACAGAAAAGGGAGGGGACAAATGAAACCCTTCTTCTTCCTATTGGTTACTAATGTATTCTGTAAAGAAAGGAGCTCATGAGGAGCCCAGGGGATACTTCCAAACACCTAGTCACACACAATTTCCACCTAATCTAAATGTATCTCACAAAGAATTTCCAAAAAATAAAAATAAAAATGAATGTTCAAAAGGGTTTGAAGAGGAAGCCTTACTTGTTAGGCCTTATATATTATATATTATGCCTTACATCTATCTATATGACAACGATTGAAGTTCAATTAGCATACATTTATCAGCACATGTACTTTTAAATATGTGCTGATAAATGTATGCTAATTGTACTTCAGTCGTTATATGGTAAAAGATTCAGATAGAAAATTTGCTGTTTTTTAGCCTTCATCCAATGCACAACTCACTGGATATTATAACATTCTTTAAGAAGAAATACTTCTGGGGCTGGTTTCCCCATGCCCACCCCACTAGAGTCAGCTCTACCATGCTGCCCAGGCAAGGGGCAAGGCCAGCTTTTCTGAGTGCTGCGGTTGGTGGGAGGTGGGACCAGCTCTCCGGCACTACCCAGGCAGGGGTGTAGCCATTTCTACAGCAGCCATGCCAGCAAGGGCAGCTCTCCCAGGCAGGGGTGTAGCCATTTCTACAGCAGCCATGCCAGCAAGGGCAGCTCTCCCAGGCAGGAAGGTCAGGCAGCTCTTCTGCCTGCTGCAGGAGGCAAGGGGAGGGCAGCATCTCTTTGGTGCCCATGCCAGTACGTGACTGATGAGAGACAACCAGCTCTCCCAAACTGCCCAGTCATGGGATGGGGCTGGCTTTCCCCAGTGTCACAGCTGGTGAGTGGCAGGAGAAATGCTGAGAACTCCTCAGACATCAAAATGGCCCCAGGAGGCAGCCTAGACCAAGGGTATCCATATGGCCTTTGGTGGTACAATGGACCATGGACTCCACATAGATCCCTGCTTCTTCAGGGCCATACAGCCAGACATGGCCCTCTGAGGCAGCCTTGGCCAGGATCTTACTAAATCTTCAGGTGGCAGAGCAGGCTATTCACATTAGGATGTTCCTCACTACCTTTGAGTTTCTAGTCCTCATCTTGGGATTGCTGACCCTGCCTCTAGTAGGTGCAGTGCTGGAGAACTGGCCTTGGTGGTGTAGGCACAGGAAAGCTGGTGGGCTGAAAAGCCCGTCACCACCCAGGCCCAGATTCAGTGTTTTGAGTTGGCCTACCCCTAACATCTACCCCAACTATGAACTGTTAGAGCAGGTGAAGAATCCAGTTCTGCAAATCCTAAGCTGCAGGATCTCCAGGATGCAGAGCAGCAACAGGATACCTGAGTCCCTGTGAGCATCCAGTATTGATAGGGTAGCAGAAACAAGAGACCTCAAATCATACCAATGACTCATTGCAATGAACATTTACAAGTAAAACTGGACAAAATGGTGTGACTCGGGGTAACAAAATCCAGTTTGTGAGATGGTTTTGTTGCTGTTGTTTTGGTTTGGTTTTAGTTTTGTTTTTCTGTTTTCTGTTGCTGGGGAGGTTGCAAGAACAGAGGATGGATAGGGAGACACAGAGAGATGAGTGGGATTGGAGTGGGTGATGTGAAATTCCCAAAGAATCAATATAAAGCTTAAAAAAAGAATAAATACATAGTTCTTTAGAAGATTTAAAACACAGAGAATCTCCCTGAATCATATTTTATAAAACATATCTTTAAAGCACTGAAGTTTAACTATTAGCAATCTTACAAACAAAGCTGTAAATTGAATGTGAGTTGTCTAATTTATAAATACACAATTACAAGAAGGGCATCATTTTATCCAGAGATTTTTAGTTGAAGAAAAAAGTAACAAAAAATTATTGTCAAGCCTTTCATGTCTGAGAAATAAAATCTCAGAGCTTGAAATTATCTCTTCCTGATTTACAGATTAAACATTTTCATTTTCCACAGTATATCTGAAGTAATAAGTAAAGTGTCATACCACAGATCTCGAATATCAAAAGCATTGTTTTTGCTAATGCTGAGTGCCCACATAGGATGACTTTCCGGGATTTCTGTGGTCAAGTACTACATTCTCTGTAATGATTCCCATTAGAGGGACTAAAATATAAAGAGTATGCCACAGTAATTTGTTCAATGAATGTATTCATGAGAAACCGGTGTAAATTAAATCATAAATTAGAAGGAAGAAAAGAGAAACATGGCTTAAGGGAATGTAGGGAAAATATCCAGCAGAACTGACAAGAATTGATGATATTGTCCAAATACACAGAGTGTATGCACTCTGATAATAGAGTTGTTGAATACTTGATGATTGGCTGAGAATTACTTTTCTGAGGTCAAAGTTTATCTGCTGTCTCTTCTTTGAATCTTAAAAATTCTCTTGTCTCCTGAATTATGTGGATAGAATTTCTTTAATAGACAGATTCTGAAGATTCATTGGTATGGAGGCATTCAGAGTGCAGTGGAATTTTCTCTGAAAATAGAATTTTAGTGCTAGCTAGCTCTGAGCTTTTTACGAGTTTTCTTTATTCCTTTCAATTGTCATCCTTACAACTTTTTAACTACACAATTCACAAAGCTTTTAAAGGATAATTGAGTGTAATAAATTAGATACATGTGAAAATATATATAATTTTTTTTTACTTTACGAAGAAATACATTTATTTTACATGATCAATTATATTTATATGAACCTCAGTAACCAATGGGTATACTATGGCTTTTATAAAAAGAGTTTATGTATTCCTCATTAGAAAAATTGATCTCTTGGCAATTTATATAATGAACTGGTGATTTCATAGATGTGAGAACATTCCTTTTCCTGCCTTCAATAGGCACATTGCCAATGGGTCTGTGTCCATTATATTTTCATCTGAAGCTTGAAAAGAAAATGTGACCATTAAAAAGCAACGTTATTCTTGTTGTTGAATTGAGGTCATTTCAAAAATAATTATTTTTTATATTTATTTATTACTTAAGGTTACATCTCCATCACAGTGCCCTCTTTTCACCCCTGCCAGTCCCGCCCTCCCACCCTTGATCCCCTATCCCTTCCATTCCTCTCTTCTAGAGTGCAGTGTCCCTACATAACAGTCCCCTGCCCCAGTTCAGCAGTCATATGAGGACCAGAGCCTCCTCATACATCGGGGGCCTACAAGGCAGCACCACAGGGCAAAGTGACAGGAAACAAAGTCTATGTTCCTGTTCCCTTTGGTGCATTGGTTGGTTGTAGTATAGTAATTTTAAAGTAACTAAAGAAAAAAAATAAAATCCAAATTATCATAAACCATTACTACTTTATAACACAAATATAAGTAAGCTAATAATCACTTAATAAATAATAACTGTGTAATGAATTGTTTTATAAAACATATTTTAATAAATTACTTATTAAATGGAATCATAGTACCAAGTGTCATGTAAATATGCATTTAAAGAAAAATATCTCATCTTATTCCATCTATTAGGCATTATATTATAAGTGTTTTGGTTGAAATTGGCACAGGTTGCTTCCCTTTTCTTTCTAAAGTTATGACCTTTTACATACATAAAAGTTCTGAAAACATATGTACAAGTAACATTATACAGATTGAACAGGTTGTTTTTATGTAGACAGGGATACACCTAAATACACACACCTAACAACAGTTAACAGAAAAAAAAAGGCCATAGATTTAAAAAAGTGCAAAGAGGAATATGGGAGAGTTTGGAAGGATGAAGGGAAGGGAAATTATGTAATTATATTCACAAAAAGTAAAAGTTTATTTTTTAATGAAGCAAAATATAAAAACAAATGTTTTTAGTTCTATTGATTTTGCTTCTTTGTTTCTGCAGATTCCATGTTACTGGTCTCCTTTGTCCTCTGATCTCACTCACACTGCCTCCTTAGAGATCCTTCTTCAACCTCATGGATTATAGGAGGGTTTGTTGTGAGTCTAACCTTGACTCACAGAGTCTTCCACATCTGTTAGATTTTTTTCCCAGATGTCATTTCCTTAAGGAAACTCTTCTAATAATTTAGACGTTCTGTTAAATGTGTTCTTGTTAGTGTTCTTAAAATTAAATGTATTTTATTATAGCATGATTTCAACAGTAATTCAGGTAAGACTAATGGCATGGCTGATGCATCCTTTATTTTATGTTTAAAATATGTAACAAAATTCTTTCTCCTAGATGAGACTTGAAATAATCTAACATTTCCTAGATAATTGCTCAAATTAAAATATCTCATTTGCTACTTTGTAGAAATGGTATCAATAATGTGATACACAATGAGAAAGACTTGGAAAAATTCTTCAAAAAGTAAGAACTGAATTTTATTTGTAATATTTATCATTGTTTCTTTTGTGTTCCCAAGGAATATGTTTCATATTTTTAAAATGACAACATTAAGTGCAATTGACAAATACCTATTCTGTCAATAATATTTAAGCATATTTTCTTTATATCATGATATTTGCTAATGAATTTCACCTTTACAAAATGTTGGATTTATACAGAAACATTTTCTGTTAATAAATGAGTAGTGTTGAAGTGATACTGGATGATTTCTAAGTCAATGACAGTAAATCCAATGCCTCTTGTGTCTAGCTGTCTTGAAATCCCCCACATCAAGCTTAATCACAATACAGAAAGCCAGAGAATATACCTTATTTTAAGAACCCCAGAGGAACCAGATATGAGTTGGAAATACTGAGTTGGTCTGTTACTGAATAATGCTGTAGACTATAATATGTTGTAATGATTATCTTTGGCCTATATCCTCATCAGAAAATATGCCTCACTAGCCCATAAATGTTGATGAGTGAGCACCCGTGGTGTTATACTGTGGAAGAGAGTGAGTCTAATAAAAGTGGATGAGAAATTATTCAGTGGCTGATTCTAGGAAATTGCATTTCTTCACATGCTCCTGCCAAGGCCTGGACTCTAAGAGTAATTTTTCTAAGTTTTACCTGCACAGTGCAGATGGAACTCCATGCCACTTGCCATGGCATAACATTCTCACAAGTATCTATACAAAATTTATTTTCTCATATGTGAAATGAACAGAATCAATATTTTTTCCATAGATTTGGCACCATCTAGGTTATTTCATCTCCATTGCCACTGATTCTGTCATTGGTGTCACAAAAGCCTCACACTGCTTTCTAGGCACACATGCTAGCAATATCCTTATTTTATTTTTGAGATTATAATGTAATTACAACATTTTCCCTTTCCTTATTCTAAGCCTTCCTACATCACTTTTTCTTTCTTCAATATTTATGGCCTTTTCTTTCATTACTTGTCATTAAATTCATATGTGTATATGAATATACCTATGGATTCCTAAGTATACCTAGCACAGTCCATATATTGTTACTTGTATGTATGTTTTCTGGGCTGACTTTTTGGCATTAGAAACCAGTTGGTGTGCTATCTCCTAAGGAAGATTATTTGTCCTACTCTCAGCATTCCTTTGTGGCCTGTAGTTCTTTGAGTATGGCCTGTGCTCTCTCCCTACCCCCCTCCCCCCCAACTCCCACTCCTTCTTGGTTCACTTTAGCATGTCCATTAAAGTTGTCTTTTTTTCAGCTTATGTTTGGGCTGTCACATTGCTGATGATCCATGGCTGTAGATGATGATGTTGCTAAGAGATTCAATCTTACAACAAAGTCCCTGATCATCTGTCTCCTATAGTCTTTTCAGGTCCTCTTCAGTGTTCCTGGAGGCTTAGATGCTGGAAAGTTTTGTAGATGTATCCTATGTTACTGGGCTCCAAAACTCTGCATTTTGATTGCTTGTAGTTTTCATGTCTGCTGCAAAAAGAAGTCTCGCTGATGAGGAGTGATGACAATAGTTATCTGTAGGTATAAAACTAAATGCTTAGATTAGTGACAGGAATCGTGCTGGTTTAATAAAGTAGTGACTACAAGTTTCTCCGTAATATTCATTACTTCACTACCACTATTTCTAGTCCACAGATAAGAAACTAGCACAAATAAAGAAGTAAATGCAGTATAAATACCTGCATAGTCTTTATCCCTATAAGAACATTATTAATTTAACTTTTATGGACTGTTCTACTGTCCCCCACTTAAGTTTTCTTTAATGTATCTTTGCATGTATGTAAGCAGTCCCTAGACTAACTGATGAGTATATAATTGGACTGATGTATCTCTTTGCTTTTGAAAACAAAAGACAATTTTAGTAAAAACAGCATTCAATCTTCTTCATAGTGATGCCAATACCATCTTTATCTTACCATCTCATTGAAGATTATCAGACAATGGATCGCCTTTGGTCTTGCCGATTTGTTTCTCTTTACTACTGACTTGAACAAACTAAATGTGACTTTTATATTTCGGGCTTATATGTAAAACTATTGTTGAGATATCTGTGAAAGTGTTGGAAGTAAGCTTTTGAGAACACCATCTATTACCTCTCTGTTATGTCCATAAATATTGTAGCAAAATTTATGTGCTCCTTTATATATACTTTTCTCATTGTTAAGAAATGTATACATTTGACCTTCTGAGAATTGTAAGTCATCTAGCTTCAGCAAATATTTGAAGAAATTGGATGTTGCCAGTAACTGTCTTAGTTTCTTTTTGTCTGCTCTAAAAAATATATTTATTTCACTAATAAGCATATTGGGTGAACCAAGAAGCAACGTTAATACAGGATATTTGCTTGTGTTTCAGACTTTTATCAATAGAATTTTGTTGTGTAAAGAGTAGAAAGTAATTTGAAAGTAAATCTTTTCCTGGCAGAATTTGTATTATCTAGTGCATAAGCAATATTTATAAAACTGATTTCACTGACCATATTTTAATAGTATTATCTATAAAGTAGATAGTTCGTTATGATCATGAGCAAATGTACAAAATATTCATGGCCACTTTAACTACATATTTTTATTTTTCTATTGGTATGAGTTTATCTTTTTTTATTTCTTAAGTTTTTTTTCATTCTTTTTTTCCTTTATTTTTTATTTCTTCAAGTTATATCTCAATCGCAGTCCCCTCCCTATTCCCCCTCCAGTCCCACCCTCCCACCCTCAATCCCCCATCCTCTTCCCTTTTTTTTTTCTTTTAAGTTTAAGGTATATCTTATTTCCCCCTACAGTATCTCCTTTCAGTCCAACAAATGGCTCTTTCTCTTATAATAATAAATACAATACAGTACAACAGAGGTAATTAGGCCACAGTTATGAGGGTTATATGGCTTAACATACATTCCCAATGACCAGTGCATATGTATTTGGTACCTGACTTTAACATTCTACTATCTAACCATCTCCACGAGTTTAAAGTTCTATATCTGACTCAACATTCATACTAATTGCAACACAATTTTAAAAGTATCTTCTTAGATGTATAACACTCTCTTGACTCCTAAACAACTCAAATTTTAATTATGAGACTCTAGCTATCTGTTCTTCAATCACCTCAGAGACCTGAGAGGGATAAATATATCTGATTTTATAGGAAGTACAGGGTCTGCAGCTTCCCAAACTAAGAAATGACATACCAGTGGCTGCCTGGACAGTTCCCATTTTCTCTCCATACATTACAGCATCGCTCTTCAGTCATTTGGCCCCGCTTCTCTGACAGACATTGATTGTAGAGCAGGAGTGATGAAGGACTTACCTACCCTGTCTTGGCAGAGCTAGGCTGTCGACTTACCTGCTTCCAGGTTTTGTCCTTTTTGGACAGCATTCTGTCTACAGTTGGAGCAAGGGGCTTTTCCTACCAAGAGATAGGCTTGCGACTAATTCAATCATCTCCCACTGGAGATTCTTCGATGCTCATCTTCTACTTGGAGGAGAATAGGGGGTGCTGTCAGGAGTTGATATGTCTTGATATAAAAAAATCTACAGTTATGAAAACATCTTTGAATGCCATATTCTGAAGATCTCTTGAGGTTTTTGAAGAGGCCCTATCTATCTCTTATATTAGGGTAAGCAGATGTTGCTTGTCTCTTAGCAGCTTTATTTCTGATTAGCTTAGCAAGTAACTATAATAGGCTGTCATAGTACCTAACAGAATGACTGGCTTGCATAACCATTAGTTTGCATTTCTTAATTATCGCAAACAGTTCATGACAGTTAGTAGTAAAGGCTGAAACATCACATTTCATTTTTTTTCTTTACCTCCTAACCCTTCCATCCCATTTCTCTGGGGTGGGATGTCCTTATATAACAATCCCTCATCTCAGTTGAGAGGTTGTATGAGGGCCAAGAGCCTCTTCATTCATTGGGGATCTATGAAGCAGTACCATCAGTGAAAAGTGTCTCGTTCCTGGGAGAGAGTACTACTAAACAAACAAACCAATAAGCATACAATAGATAAAAAAGACTAAAAAATAGAAAAAATATAACTAATATATAAAAAATAAATAAAAATAAAAATTAAAAATAAGAAGTCTATGTCCAAGTTCCCTTTGGTGTGTTAGTTGTAGTATTGATACCTTCTACTATATAGCTAAAATCCTACTATAAGTGAATAGATGCCATATGTGTCCTTCTGAGTCTGGGTTAGTTCACTCAGGATGAGCTTTTCTAGTTCCATCCATTTGGCTGCAAAGTGCATAATTTCATTTTTTCTGATAGCTGAATAATATTCCATTGTGTAGATGTAACACTGTTTTTTAACCCATTCTTGAGTTGAGGGACATCTGGATTGTTTCCAGTTTCTAGCTATTACAAATAAGGCTGCTATAAACATAGATGAGGAGACTTCCTTATGATTCCGTGAGGAGTCATTTGGGTGTATACCCAGAAGTTGCATGGCTGGGTCCTGAGGCAGAGCTATTCCAAGTTTTCTAAGATATCACCATACTGACCTCCATAGTGGTTGCACAAGCCTGCACTCCCACCAGCAATGGAGTAGGGTACCCCTTTCTCCAAACCCTCGCCAGCATGTGCTGCCATTTGAGTTTTTGATCCTAGCCATTCTGACAGGTGTGAGATGGAATCTCAGAGTCGCCTTGAGTTGCATTTCTCTGGTATGAGTTTATCTTTTTCTAAATTTATTTTTATTTACTTTTTATTTCACACAATGTAATTTGATAATATCCTTTCCCCTCTCCCAACTTCTCCCAGTTCCTCCACATTGCCCTACCCATCCAACTTCATGTTGTGTCTATCAAAACAACAAAAAGCAATGCAAGTAAACTAAAAATAATAGAAACAAAAAAAACTCCAAAGATTAAAAATTTCTTATACATTTTCAATACCAGTTATTTAACTTATATTTTGTACTTAAATCCTGAATTTGTTTTAAATAAAAATACCTTGATGATTAATATTAAATTATTTATCTATTTTATTTATCATAATAAATCTGTCCATTATCACAATTATCATAGTAAGTCTGTTAATTACAACCTATTGTCACTTTGAAGTCATGCTGGCACAATAAAAGTGGAAGAATCTTTATTATGTTCAAACATTATTATATGGACTACTGTAGGATTTATTTAGGTTTGATATAAATTATACCATTGAGCCAAGTAGAAGAAAAGTATTTTCCTCTAAATTAATTTTTTTTTAGGTTGTAATAAGATCTGAAGCTAGTGTACATTAGTAGGGCAATTGAACTGTCTAAACATTTCCAACTCATAGTACAAGTTCACTAAATCAGCCTGAGGCACTGAAAAACTTAAAAGCTAGTCTGATGGAGCTTCTTACAAATATTCTTTGAATTTTATGACTTGTCTCCCACATGAGGCGTAATAGTTTCGATGTTCTAATTAGTACTTGTGTATATTGCTATTACTTTGTCTCCTTAATCACATTATTAAGAGTGTTATGGAGATTCCTTATAGAATCACACTTTATAATAGTGTTTCTAATTTGAATATGTCCTGTTTTATGTTGTCTGATTCTGAACCATCATAAACTCTTTTTATGGGTCCTTTGATAGTGCTCACTTTCTTCTTTACACTTGATTAGAATATACAGTAGTGTGTAACAAAGACATTTTCTGAAGCTTCAGAGTTTTAGCATAAGGAGAATAAATGTGCTTCCTTTCCTCATGTTTTTATTCTGGGTGAAGTAGAGAGAATGTCTAAGTTAATACTTTCTTGAAGGTTTTATTTTTGTATACAAGAAATTTGACTGTATATATATTTAACTGTATTTTTTGAATTTTAAACGTAATTGCCATGAATACTAATTGTACTTAAAACTCTTCTGTAAATAGTAACATTTTGTAAGATAATATGCATTATTTTATGAATAAATCCTATATTGTTCTACACAGGAGGCAAACAACACATTTCAAAATTGAGATACACATTTGTCAACACTTCCTAAAATTGATATTAAAGTAATTGGTTAGAGTAGGCTTTGTCTTTATTAACTTTTTTTCTTAAAATGAGAAGTCATTTGAGACAGAAACTTGAAATAGTTTTGTAAAACTGTTAGATATCTTCAACCATGTGAATTCACAAAGAGTTTTACATATCCTTTTCTTTTACAGAGTTTGAGTCCTAATTTCAAACTTCATATGTCCATCCAATCATAAATTATAAACCTCATATAATCTAATATATACTTATTCCAATATGTGTAAAAATTTTTAAAATGAAACTTTTTAGTTTAATTTTTATTATCAACACACATCAATGAAAAATATTCTTCTTGATTATTACTTCCTTTCTGTATATTAACTATTTTAATATTTATGTTAAAGTAATTTCAAACCCTTTGTGGTACCTCTTATTGACTTGAAAATGGTTTTGTCAGCCCCACCATCATTTCAGTGACACTACATATTCTGATTGTTTTCCCTCATTGAACACATTGAACAACTTCAATAATTCTTTTTTCCCCCTTGGTTTCTTTGCAAATCATAGGGACAGTTTGACAAATAATTTTCAATTTAACAAATGAACATAACACACATTTAAATTCACATTTCACTTTAACAACAAGTTGTGTTTTAGTCACAATTCATGTGAGAATTGGGACACACTTATACTAAAGTCTAGATTTCTAAGAATCTCAAATGTAGATTTAACTGAGTACCTGGTCACATTAGCTTGATATTAGCAGAGTGACCATTAAACAATATTGTTCAAGGTTCAAAAGAATGAGATTGAAACTTAAGGTCCTGTCTAAATGTGTTCTACTGTGCCAGGATAGCGAAGTCAGCCTTCTGCTGTTGCAGCTCTATTTTCACATTTAAATAACATAAGTTTACAACTATAGTCAAAAGTCAGTAGTCTACTCTTAAATTTTAAATTTTAAAATTAAAACTCTAGAAATCTATAGTAATAACTACCTCAATATGCTATTACATCATAAGTTTGAGAACAAAAGTCCTGTACAATGTAAAAAAAATCAATTTTAGAATTCACTATAGAAGCACTCTGAGTTTTAGTTGAACAGGTAGGCAGTGAAGATATGCCAGTGGTAGCAGTGTGAGAAATGTGACAACTACAGCAACCATAGGAGCTCACTCAAGGAATAGTTTCTCATCAGAGAACAATGGGGAAAGAGATACTCACAAGTTAAATTTGTCCCAGTAAGAGCCACACAACTTGGAGCTGGAGAGAGGGCTCAGTGGTTAAAAGCATTACCTGTTATTGCAGAAGATACAGGTTCCACTCCAAATTCCCATACTGCAATTCAAAAGTGTCCATAAGTACAATTTCAGGGGATCCATTGCCCTCTTCAGTACTCTGTAGGCACCAGGTTCACCCACTGTGCACAGTCATACATGAAGGCAAAACTCCATACATGTAAAATAAGATAAATGAATCTAGAAAACAAATGCATGTATGTGTTATGCAAGTGTAGCTTGATGTCCATTAATAGATATTAGAAAATATAAGAAAAGTATATTGTTTATAGAGTATCGAGTGCTAAGTACTAAGCTTCATAGTATCTGAACATGCTATGTCAGGTGTCAAAGGAAAAAAGCAATCAATAGTCTTAGCATAATGTAAAGCCTGTGAACCACAATTACTAACATGGCAAGATAATCCTAAGGTACAAAAGTGATACGTGTATCTTTGGAGAAACCAACAACTATTTAACTGAGCATAACCTCAGCTTAATAGGAGGGAATTCATGCTTTTCACTATAAAACTAACAATGTTAACCAGGGTTCCTTAAAATAACAGAACTTACAGAATGAATCTACCTTTATCTCTCTCTCTAGATACACACACACACACACACACACACACACACACACACGTGCACAAGCAAGCGCACGTGTGTATGTGTGTGTGTGTGGTATGTGTGTGCATGTGTGGGTGTGTATGTATGATTTATTAGAATGTCTTACAGTCAGTGGTAAGGGATATCCAACAATTGTTGCCCTCTGATTCAATAATCTAGTAGTTTTTCAGTACACAAGGCTGGAGGTCACAACTAGTCTTCAATATATTCTGGAATCACAAAGAATTAAGATATTGCTAATGCCAGTGAAAATATGGACTTCTGAGCAAAACGAGAGCAAGCAAACAAAGAACTGACCTTCCTTCTTCCATGTTTTTATACAGGCTTCCAACAGAAGTTCCAGCCCATCATATTAGAAGTGGAACTTACTACCTTATAAACTCAGAATTAATGGTGTATGTTTCCACCTCAAAGTACAATTAGAAGTAGATCTTCCCACTTCAAATTAAGGAAAAATCATTCACAAGTATCCCCCACAATTTTAGGTTTTAAATTAATTCTAGATTCAGTTAAGTTGACAAACAAAATAGCCATCAAACCACCCATGATTCTTGAAGTCAAAGACCTCAAGTAGTGGATTCTTTAGAAGAATAAGTAAATAGATGTCATGTCCATCCTTCTGAGTCTGAGTTAGTTCACTCAGGATGAACTTTTCTAGTTCCATCCATTTTGCTGCAAATTGCATGATTTCATTGTTTCTGATGGCTAAATAGTATTCCATTGTGTAGATGTACCACAGGTTTTTTTATCCATTCTTTGGTTGAGGGACATCTGGGTTGTTTCCAGTTTCTAGCTATTACAAATAAGGCTGGTATGAACATAAATGAGAAAATGACCTTGTGGTTTGGTACACCAAAAGGAACAGGAACACAGACCTTGTAACCTGTTAAGGAAATACTTTACCCTAGTGGTGCTGCCAGGTAGGCCCCCAGTACATGAGGAAGCTCTTAGCTCTCATATGACTGCTGAACTGGGGCGGGGAACTGATATGTAGGGACAGGACACTCCACTCTGGAGGAGCAGGACAGAAGGGAGAGGGTGTAGAGGGTGTGTGGGTGGGACTTGTTGGGATGGAAAGAGGGCACTGTTAGGGAAATGTAACTTGAATTAATAAATAAACATTTAAAAAAAGAAAGAAATAAAAGAAAAACTCTCAACTCTCACAAAAGTAGCTTCTTTTTGCAACAGACAATTACAGGTATCCACCGTCTGTCCACATGCAGAGAACTTGGATAGTGGAAGCCAAATCTTGTTGATACATCTAAAATACAACCACTACCCCTAGGGTTCAAGCAACATAATAAAAGAGAAGACTAGGAGGCTATGAGAAGAATCAGAGACATGCAACATCTACTGTGAAATAGTGTCGAATGTGTATACCAGTGGGGTAGCACTAATGGACAACACACTAAGAGTAACATGGAATGTAAGCAAAAAGAATACAGTGGTTACTTGAGTTGATATGTCAGTATGAATGGAGGAAATTTTACAGTGTACTCATCCTAGACACAGAGCTACAGGCAACTCAGTTTTTCCATTATCTAATATTGTCTCATAGGTTATCTTACCACAAGATCTAAACACATACATATATGATTAACATTAGATTGACTCAGCAGACAGTATATAAATTTGAAAGATCACAAATTTGAGAGGGGGACGCAAGAAGATCTGAGGATAAAGAGAAATAAGAAAATTAAGAATATACTACTCATAAATGATTTTCTTAAGAAATTAACAAAAAATAAACATTAAATGGAAACATTGGTTGAAATGGAATATTTTATGCAATGAATGAATGAAATAGTTTCACATAGAAGTTCATCAGTTATTTTAGGAGAAAATCTTAAGGTTGTTTTAGTTACTTTCCTTGGTGACCAAATATCAGAAAAGAAGCAATTTAAGGAAAGAAGGGTTAATTCTGGCTAATAGATTTGAGAGACAACTTCATTGAGTGAGGAAGGACATTATGAAAAAAAAAAAGAGAGAGCGCAGTGGCAACAGAACCAGGACATTAGTTGATTAGATTGTCTCTATAGTCAGGAGACATTGAGCAAAAATCTTGACCTGCTTTTGACAGTCACATGTCCCAGTGAGATTCTACCTCCCACTTGTTCTTCAACATTCTCAAACACCGCAAACAGCTGGGGACCAAGTGTTCAAACACATGAGCATATGGGGACAGTTTTGCATTCAAACCACAGCAAAGGTAACAATAACGATATAATTCCACTGTTTCCTTTCCTTTTTAGAAAATATAATTTGTTACCATGACAAAGAAGACATATGTTAGACTTACTTCAAAAGTATATTACAAGGAAATGTGTTATAAAGAGATAAAAATGTTAAAAATAAGATTATGTGGGAAGGACCAAAATAAAGATTTGCATCAACTAGGTTGACACTTTGCTTACAATAAAATCTGAACACATTGTCAGTGGCTTAAATTTAATGTACTTTTTCCAAAAAGCTTAACCTATCTGTCCAGAGCTGATAGATCTACAACATAAAATTTGGTACATCTTTGAGTAATGTTATATAACTATTTTTACAGTAAAGTTAATATAACTTTCTGTATCAATTTCATTGTAAATTTAAGATATGCATGTGCAGAACAAAGAAAGAATATTAAAAGCCGTAAGAGAAAAAGGTCAAGTAATGTATAATGGCAGACCCATCAGAATTACACCTGACTTCTCAGAAAATGTAAAAGCCTGAAGGGCTTGGTCAGACATCCTACAGGCCTTAATAAAACACAGGTATCACCCCAGACTACAGTACCCAGAAAAATTTTCAATCAAGATAGACGGAGGAAACAAGATATTACTTGACAAAACCAAATTTAAATAGTATCTATCCACAAACCCAGCTCTACAGAAGATCCTGGAAGGAAAATTCTAACCCGGAGAAGATATCCAGAGGAAGCAAAAAACCCAACTGTAGCTAAACCAAAAGAAGCATACAACCACCACCTACATCAAAATAACATGAAATAACAACATTTGGTCATTATATCCCTCAACATCAATGAAATTAGCTCCCCAATAAAAAGACACAGCCTTACTGAATG
Source organism: Lophiomys imhausi (assembly GCA_907164525.1). Classification (NCBI taxonomy): domain Eukaryota; kingdom Metazoa; phylum Chordata; class Mammalia; order Rodentia; family Muridae; genus Lophiomys; species Lophiomys imhausi. The sequence continues at coordinate 6,513,728 of CAJQZJ010018033.1, forward strand.
GATCCATAATCAAGACCCATCATCATTTTAGTGCATACAAGAAATGCATCTCACTAAAAAAGATAGACGCTACCTCAGAGTAAAGGGCTGGGGAAAGATTTTCCAACAAATAAGCCCAGGAAACAACCTGGAGTACCCATCCTAATATAAAATAAAATAGACTTCAACTGAAGTTAATCAAAAAAGATAGGGAAGGGAACTATATTCTCATTAAAGGAAAAATTAATCAAGATGACATCTCAATACTGATTATCTTTGCCCTAAATCCAAGGGCACATACAGTTTTAAAAGAAACCCTTCTAAACCTTAAAACTCACATTGATCCCCACACATTAGTAGTGGGAAACTTCAACACCCCACTCACAAAAATGGACAGGTCATTGAGACAGAAACCAAACAGAGAATAAACGAGCCTAACAGAATTCATGAACCAAATGGACCTAACAGGTATCTGCAGAACTTTTCACTTGAACACAAAAGGATACACATTCTCTCTAGCACTGCATCGAACCTCTTCCAATTGACCAAATAGTTGGACACAAAACAAGCCTCAACAGATACAAGAAAACTGAAATAACCCCTTGTATCTTATCAGACCACCATGGAATAACGCTTGACTTCAACAACAACAGAAATAATAGAAAGCCTACACATTAATGGAAACTGAACAACTCTCTACTGTATGACCACTGCATCAGGAAAGAAATAAAGAAGGAATTAAAGACTTCTTAAAATCTAATGACAATGAAGACACAACATACCCAAACCTATGGGACACAGTGAAAGCTGTGCTACGAGGAAAGTCCATAGCACTTAGTACCGTCAAGAAGAAAATCGTGCCAGCTCATATGAACAAATTAACATCAGGACTGGAAGAACTGGGAAAAAATAGGTAAAAACTCCCATGAGGAGCAGAAGGCAGGGAATCATCAAACTTAGGGCTGAAATCAACAACTTCGAAACAAAAAGCACAGTACAAAGAATCAATGAAAGCAAGAGTTGGTTCTTTGAAAAAATCAACAAAATAGATAAACCCTTAGCCAAATTAACTAAAAGGAAGAGGGAGAAAACCCAAATCAACAAAATCAGAAATGAAAAGGGAGAAATAACAACAGACATTGAGGAAATCCAGAGAATTTTTAGGTCCTACTTTAAAAATCTGTACTACAACAAATTTGAAAACCTAAGCAAGATAGACAATTTTCTTGATAGATTCCATCTATAAAGTTAGATGAAGATCACATTAACAAAATAACAGTCTTATAACACTACGGATAGAAGTAGTCATTAAAACTCTCCCAACCAATAAAAAACAAAGGGCCAGATGATTTCAGCACAGAATTCTACCACACCTTCAAAGAAGAGCTAATACCAATACTCTTCAAACTCTTCCACAAAATAGAAACAGAAAGAAAACTGCCTATCTCATTCTATGAGTCCACAGTTACACTGATCCATAAACCACACAAAGACCCAATAAAGAAAGAGAACTTCAGGCCAATTTCTCTCATGAACATAGACATAAAAATACTTAATAAAATACTGGCAAATCGAATCCAAGAACACATCAAAAGTATCACACACCATGATCAAGAATGCTTCATTCCAGGAATGCAGGGGTGGTTCAACATAGGAAAATCCATCAATGTAATTCACCATATAAACAAAAAGAAATAAAAAACATGTGATCATCTTGCTAGATGTTGAAAAAGTATTTGACAAAATCCAACACCCCTTCATTCTAAAAGTCCTGGAGAGAGCTGGCATACAAGGACCATACCTAGAAATAATAAAAGTGATATACAGGAATCCAGTATTCAACATAAAATTCAATAGAGAGAAACTTAAATCATTTCCTCTAAAATAGGAGACAAGGCAAGGATGCCCACTTTTACCATATCTCTTCAACATAGTACTTGAAGTTCTTGATAGAGCAATAAGACAATTAAAGAATATCAAGGAGATACAAATTGGAGAGGAAGAAGTCAAACTATCCTTATTTGCAGATGATATGATAATATACATAAGTGACCCCAAAAAGTCCACCAGAGAGTTCCTACAACTGATAAACACTTTCAGCAAGATGGCTGGGTAAAAAAATAACTCAAAAAATTTGTAGTCCTTCTTTATAGAAAAGATAAATGGGCTGAGAAAGAAATCAGGGGAACAACAACCTTCACAATAGCCACAAACAATATAAAATACCTGGGGGTAACTCTAACCAAGCTAGTGAAAGACCTGTATGACAAGAACTTCAACTCCTGAAATAAAAATTGAAGGAGACATCAGAAGATGGAAAGATCTCCCATGCTCATGGATAGGTAGGATCAACATAATAAAAATGGCCACCCTACTAAAAGCTATATTAAAAATTCAATGCAATTCCTATCAAAATACCAACATAATTCTTTACATACCCTGAAACAATAATTCTGAACTTCATATGGAATAACAAAAATCCCAGAATAGCTAAATCAATCCTGTACAATAAAAAACGTCTGGAGGTATCACCATCCTAGATTTCAAACTATATTACAGAGCAATGTTAATAAAAACAGCATAGTACTGGTATAGAAACCGACTAGTTGATCAATGGAATCAAATTGAAGACCCAGAAATGAACCCACACACCTATGATCATTTAATGTTTGACAAAGAAGTGAAAACTGTACAATGGAAAAGGACAGCTCTTCAACAAATGGTTCTGATCTAACTGGATGTCAACATGTAAAAGAATGCATATAGACCCATATTTATCACCTTGCACAAAACTTAAGTCCAAGTGGATCAAAGACCTTATTATAAAGTCTGGCACACTAAATATCATAGAAGAGAAATTGGGGAAAAGCCTTGAACTCATTGTCACAGATGACAACTTCCTGAACAGAACACCAATAGCTGAGGTGCTAAGACGGACAATCAATAAATGGGACCTCATGAAATTGAAATTTTTCTGTAACACAAAGGACACTGTTAATAAAACAAAACAGCAACCTATAGATTGGGAAAAGATCTTTACCAACCCCAAATCTGACAGAGAGATAACATCCTAAATTTATAAAGAATTCAATAAATTAAATACCAAGAAATCAAATAATCCAATCAAAAAAATGGGGAACACTCCTCCATTGCTGGTGGAAGTGCAAACTTGTACAACCTCTGTGCAAATCAGTCTTGCTATATTTTAGAAAACTTGGAATAACTCTACCTCAAGACCCAGCCATACCATTCCTTGGTATACATCCAAATGATTTCACACCAAACCACAAGGATATCTCATTAACTATGTTCATAGCATCCTTATTCGTAATAGCTAGAAACTGGAAACAACCCAGATGTCCCTCAACCTACAAATGGATAAAAAAGCTGTGGTACATCTACTCTACTCAGCCATCAGAAATGAGGAAATGATGCAATTTGCATCCAAATGTATGGAACTAGAACAGCTCATCCTGAGTGAGCTAATGCATACCCTGAAAGATGTACATGGCATATGCATCCATTCACTTATAACTGAATTTTAGCCATATAGTACAGGATATCTATCCTACAACCAACAGACTGAAAGGAACAGGAATCTATACTATATTACTTGTTAGTGGGACACCTTGCCCTAGTGGAGCTGCCATGTAGGCTCCCAGTGCAAGAGGAAGCTTTTAGCCCTGATGTGGCTGCTGAACTGAGGGGAGCTGATATGTAGGGCACTGCACACCAGAGGATTAGGATAGGTGGGGGAATGGGGAGAGGGTCGAAAGGTGGGAAGGTGAGACCAGGATGGGTGGAGGGAGGGGACTGTGATGGAGATGTAAATTGAAGTAATAAATAACATTTGAAAAAATAAATATGGAGTTGTTCAAAGCAGAATCTGCATTCACCATATCTGTAAATTTATTTGATCTAAAAAAGTATGTTGATATCTGTCTGCCAGAGAGCATAGGAATTAGTTTTTGTTTTGATTTCTTTTGTTTCTTATGGTCTATATATGAAAGACTAAACAGAAAACGCTAGTAGTTACTGCTATAATTATGGTACTATGAATCATGTGTTAATTTGAAAGAGACTGACATCCAGGAATGAATATATTTGAATGGTTGAATCCTAATTGGTGGAACTGTTTGAAAAGGATAAGAAGGTTGGCCCTTTTGGAGGAGGTGTGGCCTTGTTGCAGAAGTGTGTCACCCAGGTTGGACTTTGACATTCCTGAAGTCCATGCCATATTAGTTAGCACTGTCCCTTCAAACTAAAGATATATCTAATGTATCAGTGACATGATTGTCAGCCTGCTGCCTCGCTACTATGTTCATGGACTCACCTTTTGTTTATAAGTTGACTTTGTTATGGTGTCCCTTCACAGCGACAGATAATAACCACGGCAAAGTATCTGTTGGAAGGACAAGAAACAGAAGGTAGAGGAAACCCAAGAAAGTGACCCATTAGGAGTTTATCTCATGTTACCCAAAGAACAACGTATTTATCGAAAGAGTAGGATATCTACGCTCTGACTATTGTACATAAAATAGTTTATTTACTCCATAGCTTAGGCTTACCATTAAATTAGAAAAAAAAATGGACTAGTGTAGAAATAATTAAATTGTTTAACAGTATTTATATTATTGTTAATTGATTCGGGGGTTGTTAATCTTTAGCCAGCCATTATGAATGAGTACACACAGACACCATATGAATTTTAACAAGCCTTGACCTGAATTGTGCAAATCTAGGCCATCTAAACTAGCTCATAATTCCATTACCCAAATGTGACCCCATATATACATATGCCCCCTTGAACTGCTATTCTCCACAGTATAGCAATGTTCCTGGCCATGTGGAATGAGGTTCTTTTTTCTATCCCATGGTGTGTGTCCTCATTCTTCCTGCTCATGGCTAAAATGAAGTAATCCTCTGTGTAAATGCAGGGTTTTTGTTCTAATCTCAGGAAGTCCCACCTTCCTATACTCTTTTTGCCCAAATAATTGGCTATCAGCGACTTTTATTAACCAATCAAGAGAATGCCTCAGAAAGGGCGGTAACCAGATCTCAGCATTGAAATCAACCTATCAGAAGCAATGATATTAGACCTTCCCTCAACACATTTGTTATTTAGAAATAAATTGTAATTTAGAACAAAAGAACATTGATAAATTCAAAATGATTCCTTATTTAGTAGATATATGTTAAACTCATGATAACAATTTAGTTTTCTAGTATGCATATTTGTACAATTTAGCCTTGTTTTTGTTTATATTAAGTTAAAAATAAAATAGTGGATTAGTTTATGACAGGTCTAAATTATTAGAACATCATCTAGCTTCAAAGGTTAATTGAAATATAGTTAGGAGAGCTGGTGCTCCATGTTTCTCAATAGAGCAGCAAATCCTATTAATCCAATAATCTCACAGCCTCATCATGTCAATTTACCTCAAATGTTTGAATATTGAAAGTTTTCCTTATTAGTCAGTGTTACAACGAAGCAAAAGCAATTCATTAATGAAGACCAGGAAATTCAATTGAAAAAAATGCAAAGTTGTGTTTCCAAGTTTTATAAAACTTCTTGGATAAAGCTATAGTGTCAAGGTATTTTAGATTGTCAGACATAAAATAGTCAAGAGGTTGCTTTGTTTACCTTTGATTATGTGTGCTGACACTGAAGCCTTGAGGCTTCTGTCACCTATCTACAGGTGGTTAGAGAGTAGTGTGAAAACAACATGTACACTCAAATTGACTAGTGTTGGCAAAATTTCCATGGATTCACGTTCCAGGGCTTTCTTCTGTTATTGAAGTAATTTGAGTTCTATTTTGAAACCTGGGTATATTTTCAGTTTGTCATCTGTGAAATTTAATTGATCATGGGCACCATACATTTTATTGTAAGCACAATCTTACAGTAGCTGAATTGAATCTGCTGAACAAACACTACTCTGTGTTTTCTGAAAGCCAATTTGCCTTTAGACTGCAGTTTTGAGCACTGCTAAGGTTTGCCAACATTCTTTATGATATGAGTTTAAATTTTGTAATGTGTTCACTTCTGTTCTTTAGATGCCATTCAGGTAGCTATAAGTAAAAGCAAGAGATGTGGATATCTGTGTGTATAAATGTTAATTCTGATCTTCAGACTTTTTTTGTCATATTCTGAAAGTTATTCTTATTTAACATTTAACATTTGTCTTTTGATGTAGTTTGCATAGTAGCCCCCATAAGACCATGTATTAAAGGTTGGATTCCCAGCCCTGGGTCACTATTGAATGGGGATGTGCAGATCTTTTAATGGATAAGATATGATGGGAAGCTTCTGCATGGGGGGATATATCTTTCAATGTCATAATGCAAGAAAGACCCCTTTGTCTTTCTCAATTTTTTCCCATGTATGAGTAAATGAGCTTCCTTTCTCATTTACTCTGCACATAATGCAATGTTTATTTATAAAGCCAAAGTGAACTGTCTAACCATCCATAAAGCAAAGCCTCCAAAACAGTGAGTTCAATTAAATCTTTTCATCTCATAAGTTGATTACCTCAGGTATGTGATACAGGAACAGAAACTCAATTAAGCAATCTTTAGAGAGAGAGCTTTGCACTTTTAGTATAGAGACATATAAAAAAAAATCCTTATGTAACCTGCCCCTAAAATCATTGCAGAAGTGGCTGCTATGTCTCATGTGCATCAGTAGGTGGCAGAAAGGAGAGAGACTATATCTACATTCAGTGTTCTGACCTATGAACATCGGAATGAATAGTATCCTTACATTCCTGGAAAAAAAGAAAGCAATCTGGATACCAACACAATGTTGGCACCATGGGGTGGCCTGTGATGACTATGAGACCAGTACCGGGCAAGCATCAGATGGGCTCCCAAGACAGGAATCAACCAGAAACTGGAAGAACTCTGCCTAGCCCTGGATATGGCGGTTGTGGAGACCCAGCCCTGGGGTGAGATCTGGCCCAGAAGGGGTCACAAGAGCAGAAGAGTTCTCACATGCTGCAGCACTCAGGAGAGCAAGCCTTTACCTTTTCTGGGTCGCACACTATTGTAAAATAATAATAATAATAATAATAATAATAATAATAATATTAATAATAATAAATTACTTACTAGTATTTATATTATTGTTAATTGGTTGGCAGCTGTTAAGCTTTAAGCAACCCTTATAAATGAATACACAGACATGTGGATTTTAACAAGCCTTGGCCTGAATTGTGCAATCCTAGCCCATCTAAGCTAGCTCATAATTCTACTACCCAAATATGACCCCATATATACATACATCCATATATACATACATCCATATATACATACATACATAATGGCATAGCATAGAGGACTGTCATTCTCTATGCTATGCCAATGGTCCTGGCCATGTGGAATATGGTTCCTTTTTCTAGCCCATGGTGTGTGTCTTCTTTCCTGCTGCTCCTGGCTAGAATGAATTAATCCTCTGTCTAAAGTGCAGGCTTCCTGTTCTAATCTCAGGAAGTCCCACCTTTCTCTGTCTTTGCCCAGTCTCAGGCCTCAACATTTATTTAAGCAATCAGAGTGAATTAAGTAACAGACAGCAAACAGAACCAATTAACATTTAGAATGCTTAACATTACCCCAACACACTATAGCTGGTCCTGGGTAAGGGGGTTGTGGGTGGGCCAGCCCTTAGGGAGTGAGTGTGGGAAAGACAGCCCTGCCTTCTGCCTGATATAGGGTGGTGTTGGCTAAGGGGGAGATCCCTTCCCCTCCCTTTTGCCTTCACCACCATTGGCCGACAGGAGATCTGGCCAAGGTGTGGTCCCAAGAGCCAAAGAGCTGTCCCTGCCCCTCACATGATGCAGCACTCACTAGAGTGATCCCTGCACCTTTCCATAGTAGAACTGGCCCTACAAGTGGGGGTCACAAGTCCAGATCCATGGGGTAGATGTTGGGGCGGGCAAACTCAAAGCCCTGGATCTGGTGTGTAAGAAGAGGTCAGTTCCTCAACCCAAAACTACAGGATCTCCATGACACAGGGTAGTTATAGCATATCTAAGAGGAGTTCCAGTGAGGTTCCAGTACTGACAAAGTAGCAGAAACCAGAGGTCTTGTATCACACCCAGGAGACATTTTAATGAACATTTGCAAGCAAAGCAAGCAAAATGTATGGACAAAAGGGAATATTGTGGGATACAATGAGACACATTGCAGCTTCCACAATGAGATTTTATTTTTTAATGCTAGGACAGATTGTAAGGGTAGAGAGTGGGTCTGAGGGCAGGTGGGACATGAGAGAGAACAGGATGCATGATGTTAATTTCACATAATAAAATTTTTTCAATAAAAATCCTTAAGTAAATCTGTTTAATCAATTGACACACTATACTTTTAAAACATAGATGTATAGATAATAGAATTTATAACAGTTGTGCAATACAAAATACAAATGTAATGTGTTAATTGTCTCCTGTCCTATAATGCAGTACTGCTAACAGCTGGAGGGATCAGGTTATAGGTGAGGATATAGGATGGAGGGAGAGAGTATAGGAAGGGACAACTTGAATTGGCAGGCATAAAGAAATTCCATGGTGTGGAAACCTAGTGCCATGGAAACTTACTGGAATTTATGATGGTAATCCTGGTGAGGACTCATAGTAATCAGGGATACAGACTCTCAGATGGGCATCTCTCATAGACAGGTGATGCTTACAGTGGAGGGACTGGGTTGCATTCAATTGAGTTGTTGGCCAAAGGGTTCCCATGGAAATCCTCAAACAATCCAAGATAGTGTTAAGATAAAGGGTTGCTCTCTGAAAACTGAACTTGGTGCCTTGTTGTGGAGGACAACATTCATATAACTCACTAAACATGGAGAAATCTAGCTATTATCTACATTGAGCCTACACTCCTGTGTTCTAATCTCTTTGGTGAGGGAACGTAATCTGCAGGCTAACCCTCCAAAAATGTGGACACCAACCAAGCTGAAAAAACTTGGACTTACAATCTTTCCTGCCTGCAAATTAGCTTGAGCAATGGAAGTATAGAACTTGGGAGTAGCCAACCAATGTCTGATTTGAATTTAGGCCTATTCAGGATAAGGAATGAATACAGAGAGGCTTCTTCTGGAAGCATATGGAAATTGATGCAGAGACAGCCAGACATCAAACTGGAGGTCTCTATCACATTCCTCTCCTCAGATCTCAGGGAATCCTGTGGAAGAGGAGGCAGAAAGATTGTAGGAGTCAGAGAAGATGCAGGACACTAAGAGAACAATATCTTCTGAATCAACAAAGTAAGGCTCATGTGAGGTCTCAGAAACTGAAGCAGCAAGCACAGAGCATGCATGGGTCTACACCAGGTCCTTTGAATATATATTATACCTGTTAGCTTAGTATTTTTAATATGTTTATTTATTAATTCAATCTGCATCTCAATTATAACCCCCTCCTTTCACCCCTCCCAGTTCCACTCTACTCTCCTATCCCCTCTTCCATATGTCCTACTGTTTGGTGTGGGGTACCCCCACATATCAGCCCTCTTCAGTTCATCATTCACATGAAGGCTAAGAATTTCCCCTTGCACTGGGGCCCGACATGGCAGTTCCACTGGGGTAAATTGTCCTATTAACAGGTAAAACAGTCCATGTTCCTGTTCCTTTGGGTGTGTTGGTTGTAGAATAGTTACTCTGTACTACATGGCTAAAATCCATTTATAGGGAAATACATGCCATGTGTATCTTTCTGGTCTCTGTTAGCTCTCTAAAGAAGAGAGTTTTCTACTTCCATCCATTTGGTTGCAAATTGCACAATTTCCTTGGCTAGTATTTTTATGGAATTCCTGACTAAGAAAGACTTAGTCTCTGGTTCTTGCCTGCTCTTGACACTCATTTCGTCTGACTGTATTGCCCAGTCCAATTTCAATAAGAAAGTTTTTGCTTCATCTTATTATATTTTATCTTGTTTGGTTGTTATCTCTTAGAAATATATTCTTTTCTAATGAGGGACACAAAGGGAGTAGATCCTGAGTGGTTGTGGGGAGGAGCTGAGATTAATAGTGAGAGAGGTAATTATAATCAGAATATATTTATAAGAAAATAATCTTTCCCAGGGTATCCAAGATGGTGGCAGCCTGCGCGGATATATTTTGATTTCGGGGTTAACAGTCACAAGGCAGCAAGTGTTGCAGGACGCTGTACAAAAAGCATGACCCCTTCTAAATCTCACCCAGCTACCCAGGGAGCACGGAAGATCCCTGGGCAGGATGCTCCATCTCACTCTTGGACACACAAGGAAGCCCCTGGACCTGGGAATCGGGATCACCCATCCCCCAACAGGAGAGACTCCTGGTAAGTTCCAACCTAATACCCAGGGGGCAGATTCAGAACCCACGCAGAGATAATCCCCACCCTGCTGGGCACTCCCAGGACTCACACAGACGATCCAGATCCAACTATCTGGCTAAAGGTTGCGACCCTTGGAAGTGAGCACAGCTCCGCTGCAAAGTGCCTTCAGACTGAAGATCACAGTCTGAGACAAAACTGACCAGTTTACAAGCTGCGGGAGCGGCAAGGCTACTGGAGCTGAACTGCAGATTTACCCACTACAGGAACCAACCCCGGGCAAACTGTGAGATATGTGAAAATGTCGTATATAGGACTTTTGTACTATATACGCGCACCGGCGGGGAACCAGAGCTTACTTGTACATAGCTCCTCCACCTGGATTAGTTAGGTCTCCACCTGGGAGGTGGGGCTGAATGACTCACCTTATGGGGTGGAGTAAGGCAATGCTTCTCCTACACCAAAGCACCCACTTTGGACCCAAGTGCAGAAGACAGCAAAAAAATTCCACACGTATAGAGGCCCCAGATCAAAAAAAAAAAAAAAAAAAAACAAAGAAAACAAAAAAACAGAGCAAAATGTCTCCAACAAAAGAAAGCAACACTATTCCATCAAGCCCAAACCACCTCAACACAACTAAAACACATGAAAATGATGACAATTCTACACTATGGAAAGTGATAGAGTCCCTTCAAGAAGAACTTAAAACTATGAAGGAATTCAAAGAAGCCAAAATTTTACAAGTCAAAACAACGAATAAAACCATTAAAGAGCTACAAGCCAAGGTGACTCAGCTTGAACAGGAAAAGGACAAAGCAATGAAAGATATCCAGGTAAAAACAAGCAAACTGGAGAAGGAAATGTACAAAACGAACACTACCATTCAAGACATGAAAATAGAAATGGAAACAATAAAGAAAACACAGTCAGAATTAAAAGAGGAAATGTAGAATCAAGAGAAGAGAACAGGAACTACGGATATGAGTATCAAAAATAGGATGCAAAGATGGAAGACAGGATCTCAGGCATGGAAGATTCGATTGAAGAAATCAGTACAACATCCAAAGAAAATGAGAAAGCTAAAAAAATCCCTCACCCACAACATCCAAGAAATCAAGGACTCAATGAAAAGATGGAACCTAAGAATTATAGGTAGAGAGGAAAGAGAGGACTCCCGACTCCAAGGTCCAGGAAATATCTTCAACAAAATCATAGAGGAAAACTTCCCAAACCTGAAAAAAGAGATGCCAATAAAAATCCAAGAGGCTTACAGAACACCAAACAGATTAGATCAGAAAAGAAACTCCTCTCGCCACATAATAATTGAAACACCAAATGTACAGAACAAAGAAAGGATATTAAAAGCTGTAAGAGAAAAAGGCCAAGTCACATACAATGGCAGACCCATCAGAATCACACCTGACTTCTCCTCAGAAACTTTAAAAGCTAGAAGGGCCTGGATGGATGTCCTACAAGCCCTGAGAGAACATAGGTGCCCAGCCAGACTACTATACCCAGAAAAACTCTCTATCAACATAGAAGGAGAAAAAAAGATATTCCATGACAAAATCAAATTCAAACAATATCTCCTCACAAACCCAGCCCTACAGAAGATCCTAGAAGGAAAATTCCAACACAGAGAAGATAACTATACCCAAGAAAACAGAGGAAATAGAATCCTCCACAGCAACTAAACAAAAAGAAACACAAGACAGCCAGCTATACCAAAATAATGGGAAATAACAACCCCTGGTCACTAATATCCATCAACATTAAAGGACTCAAGTCGCCAATAAAAAGACACAGACTTACAGACTGGATCCATAAACAAGACCCATATTTTGCTGTATACAAGAAACACACCTCACTATTGAAGATAAACACTATCTCAGAGTAAAGGGCTGGGAAAAGGTTTTCCAAGCAAATGGACCCAAGAAACAAACTGGAGTAGCCACCCTAATATCAAACAAAATAGACTTCCAATTGAAGTTAATAAAAAAAGACAGAGAAGGGCAACACATACTCATTAAAGGAAATATCCACCAAGAGGACATCTCAATATTGAATATCTATGCCCCAAATACAAAGGCACCGACATTTATAAAAGAAACACTTCTAAAATTTAAATCGCACATCGATCCAAACACTTTAATAGTGGGAGACTTCAACACCCCACTCACAACTATGGACAGATCATCAAGACAGAAGCAAAACAGAGAAATAATGAGTCTATCAGAGATCATGAAACAAATGGACCTAACAGATATCTACAGAACTTTTCACACAAACACAAAACAATACACCTTCTTCTCAGCACTTCATGGAGCCTTCTACAAAATCGACCACATAGTTGGACACAAAGATAGCCTCAACAGATACAAGAAAATTGAAATAACCCCTTGTATCTTATCAGACCACAATGGAATAAAGCTGGACTTCAATAGCAAAAGAACCAACAGAAAGTCTACACTCACATGGAAATTGATCAACTGTTTACTAGAGGATCACTGTGTCAGGGAAGAAATAAAGAAGGAAATCAAAGACTTCTTAAAATCCAATGAAAATGAAGACACAACATACCCAAACCTATGGGACACAATGAAAGCTGTGCTACGAGGAAAGTTCATAGCACTAAGTGCCTTCAAAAAGAAAATTGTGACAGCTCATATTAGAGAATTAACAGCTAAACTGGGTGAACTGGAAAAAAAAAAGAAGCAAACATTCCCAAAAGGAGCAGAAGGCAGGAGATCATCAAACTTAGGGCTGAAATTAGCAACTTAGAAACAAAAAGAACTATACAAAGAATCAATGAAACCAAGAGTTGGTTCTTAGAGAAAATCAACAAAATAGACAGACCCTTAGCCAAGGTAACTAAAAGACAGGAAAAAACATAAATCAACAAAATCAGAAATGAAAAGGGAGAAATAACAACAGACATTGAGGAAATCCTGAGAATATTCGGATCCTACTTTAAAAATCTATACTCCACCAAATTTGAAAACTTAAGCGAAATGGACAATTTTATTGATAGATTCCACCTACCAAAGCTAAATCAATATCAGATAAACAGATTAAACAGCCCTATAACCTGTAAGGAAATAGAAACAGTCATTAAAAACCACCCAACCAAAAAAAAAAAAAAAAAACCCAGGGCCAATGGCTTTATCACGAAATTCTACCGATCCTTCAAAGAGGAGCTAACACCAATACTTTTCAAACTCTTTCACAAAATAGAATCTGAAAGAGCATTGCCAAACCAATTCTATGAGGCCACAGTCACCCTGATTCCTAAACCACACAAAGACCCAACAAAGAAAGAGAACTTCAGACCAATCTCCCTCATGAACATAGATGCAAAAATACTTAATAAAATACTAGCAAACCGAATTCAAGAACACATCAAAAGTATCATACACCATGATCAAGTAGGCTTCATCCCAGGAATGCAAGGATGGTTCAACATACGAAAGTCTATCAACGTCATTCACCATATAAACAAGATGAAGGAAAAAAAAAAACACATGATAATCTCGCTAGATGCAGAAAAAGCATTTGACAAAATCCAAAACCCCTTCATGCTAAAAGTTCTGGAGAGAACGGGCATACAAGGACCGTACTTAGAAATAATAAAGGCAATATACAGCATTCCAGTGGCCAACATCAAAATAAATGGAGAGAAACTTGAAGCATTTCCTCTAAACTCAGGGACAAGACAAGGATGTCCACTTTCACCATATCTCTTCAATATAGTACTTGAAGTTCTTGCTGGAGCAATAAGACAACTAAAGGACATCAAGGGGACAAACATCAGAAACGAAGAAGTCAAATTATCCCTATTTGCAGATATATGATAGTATACATAAGCGGCCCCAAAAATTCCACCAGAGAACTCTTACAGCTGATAAAGACCTTCAGCAAAGTGGCTGGATACAAAATTAATTCAAAAAAAATCAGAAGTCCTTCTTTACACAACAAACAAATGGTCTGAGAAAGAAATGAGGGAAGCAACACCCTTCACAATAGCCACAAACAACATAAAACACCTGGGGGTAACTCTAACAAAGCATGTAAAGGCCCTGTGCAACAAGAACTTCAAGCCCTTGAAGAAAGAAATGGAAGAGGCCTTTAGAATATAGAAAGATTAGCCGGGCGGTGGTGGCGCACGCCTTTAATCCCAGCACTTGGGAGGCAGAGGCAGGTGGATCTTTGTGAGTTCGAGGCCAGCCTGGTCTACAAAGTGAGTCCCGGACAACCAGGGCTACACAGAGAAACCCTGTCTCGAAAAAAAAAAAAAAAAAAAAAGAATATAGAAAGATCTCCCATGCTCATGGATAGGTAGGATCAACATAATAAAAATGGCCATCCTACCAAAAACAATATATAGATTCAATGCAATTCCTATCAAAATACCAACACAATTTTTTATAGACTTGGAAAGAGCTATTCTCAATTTCATATGGAACAACACAAAGCCCAGAATAGCTAAATCAATCCTGTACCATAAAAAAACATCTGGAGGTATTACCATCCCAGATTTCAAGCTGTGCTACAGAGCAATAGTTGTAAAAACAGCATGGTGTTGGTATAGAAAAAGACCAGTAGATCAACGGAATCGAACTGAAGATCCAGAAATAGACCCACATATTTATGGCCACCTAATTTTTGACAAAGAAGCCAAAACGGCACAATGGAAGAAGGACAGCATCTTCAAGAAATGGTGCTGGTCCAACTGGATGTCCACTTGTAAAAGGATGAAATTAGTCCCATACTTATCACCTTGTACAAAACTTAAGTCCAAGTGGATCAAAGACCTTAACATAAGGCCGGTCACACTAACTCTACTAGAAGAAAAAGTGGGAGAAACCCTTAAACTAATTGGCACAGGCGACAACTTCCTGAACAGAACACCAACAGCTCAGTACCTGAGATCAACAATCAATAAATGGGACCTCATGAAACTGAAAAGCTTCTGTAAGGCAAAAGACATTGTCATTGGAACAAAACGGCAGCCTACAGACTGGGAGAAAATCTTCACCAACCCCACATCTGACAGAGGGCTAATATCTAAAATCTATAAAGAACTCAAGAAATTAAATACCAAGAAACCAAATAATCCAATCAAAAAATGGGGGACAGAGCTAAATAGAGAATTCACAAAGGAGGAATTCTTAATTGCTGAGAGACACTTGAAGAAATGCTCAACATCCTTAATCATCAGAGAAATGCAACTCAAGTAGACTCTGAGTTTCCATCTCACACATGTCAGAATGGCTGAGATCAAAAACTCAAATAACAGCACATGCTGGCGAGGGTGTGGAGAAAGGGGTACCCTACTCCATTGCTGGTGGGAGTGCAGGTTGTGCAACCACTATGGAGGTAGTCTGGCGATATCTTAGAAAACTTGGAATAGCTTTGCCTCAGGACCCAGTCATACCACTTCTGGGTATACATCCAAATGCCTCTTCACGGAATCATAAGGAAGATTTCTCATCTATGTTTATAGCAGCCTTATTTGTAATAGCTAGAAACTGGAAACAACCCAGATGTCCCTCAACCGAAGAATGGGTTAAAAAACTGTGTTACATCTACACAATGGAATACTATTCAGCTATCAGGAACAATGAAATTATACAATTTGCAGTCTAATGGATGGAACTAGAAAAGCTCATCCTGAGTGAGCTAACCCAGACTCAGAACGACGCATATGGCATCTATTCATTTATAACAGTATTTTAGCTATATAGTAGAAGGTATCGATACTACAACTAACACACCAAAGGGAACTTGGACATAGACTTTTTATTTTTAATTTTTATAAGACCTCTCAACTGAGATGAGGGACTGTTATATAAGGACACCCCACCCCAGAGATATGGGATGGAAGGTTTAGGAGGTAAAGAAAAAAAATGAAATGTGATGTTTCGGCCTTTTACTACTAATTGTCATAAACTGTTTAGGATAATTAAGAAATGCAAACTAATGGTTATGCAAGCCGGTCATTGTGTTAGGTACTATGACAGCCTATTATAGTTACATTCTAAGCTAATGAGAAATAATTGCTGCTACGAGACAAGCAACATCTGCTTACCCTAATATAAGAGATAGATATGGACTTTCCAAATACCTCAAGAGATCTGCAGAATATGGCATTCAAAGATGTTTGCTTAACTTTAGATTTTTTTATATCAAGACATATCAACTCCTGACAGCATCCCCTATTCTCCTCCAAGTAGAAGATGAGCATCGAAGAATCTCCAGTGGGAGATGATTGAATTTGTCACAAGCCTATCTCTTTGTAGGAATAGCCCCTTGCCCCAACTGTAGACAGAATGCTGTCCAAAAAAGATAAAACCTGGAAGCAGGTAAGTCGACAGCCTAGCTCTGCCAAGACAGGGTAGGTAAGTCCTTCATAACCCCTGCTCTACAATCAATGTCTGTCAGAGAAATGGGGCGAAATGACTGAAGATCGATGCTGTAATGTTTGGAGAGAAAATGGGAACTGTCCAGGCAGCCACAGATATGTCATTTCTTAGTTTGGGAAGCTGAAGACCCTGTACTTCCTATAAAATCAGATATATTTATCCCTCTCAGGTCTCTGAGGTGGTTGAAGAACAGATAGCTAGAGCCTCATAATTTAATTTTGAGTTGTTTAGGAGTCAAGAGAGTGTTATAGATCTAAGAAGATACTTTTAAAATTGTGTTGCAAGTTAGTATGAATGTTGAGTCAGATATAGACCCTTAAACTCATGGAGATGGTTAGATAGTAGAATGTTAAAATCAGATACCAAATACATATGGACTGGTCATTGGGAATGTATGTTAAGCCATATAACCCTCATAACTGTTGCCTAATTACCTCTGTTGTACTGTATTGTATTTGTTATTATAAGAGAAAGAGCCATTTGTTGGACTGAAAGGGGCAACTCTAGGGGGAAATAAGATATACCTTAAACTTAAAAGAAAAAAAAAAGGGAAGTGGATGGGAGGTTGATGGTGGGAGGGTGGGATTGGAGGGGGAATAAGGAGGAGACTGCGATTGAGATGTAACTTGAAGAAATAAAAAATAAAGGAAAAAAAGAAAATAATCTTTCAATTAAAAACCTTTAAATGAAAAGAAAAAAGAAATCTCAAATAAAAATGTGATATCTGTTTTTCATGGAACTCTGCCTTCTCTCCACTGAGACTCTGTATTCAATGATCCAGTCATAAGTGTTCACATATGCTGAAGTCATGAGGTTACTGTAACCCCTTTGATAGTTCTGGATATGTTTTCCACACACAATTTCAGATAAGTGTTTGGGAGGTGCACGGTTCTGTATTTAAGAGCACACACTGCTTTTGCTGAGTACCAGGGTTCAATCACTGCCATTCATGTTGTGGGTTATAACCCTTCCTAATCCAGAGTATCAGTGGCTCTCCTTTGGCTTCTCTGGGCACCAGGAATGAATGCAGTACATCTACATAGAGACAATATACTTTTACATATAAAATCAAAATCAATAAATATTTTTAAAATTAGATTAAAATGCAATATCTTTTATGTTGAAAAAATTAATTAAATTACATTGGGTGCAATTTTTAAAAAAAGGCTAATTAAATTATTTAACCAGTATTTATATTTGTTAATTGGTTTGGCAGCCATTAATCTTTTTGCAGTCATTATTAATGAGCACACAGAGACACCACATGGATTTTAACAAGCCTAGGCCTTAGTTGTGCAATCCAACCCCTCTAAGCTAGCTCTTAAGTCTATTACCCAAATATGAACCCATATATACATATGTCTCCTTGGACTGCATTCTCCATGTTATGTGAATATTTCTGGCCATGTGGAATGAGGTTCTTTTTTCTTAACCCATGGTGTGTGTCCTCCTTCTTTCTGATCCTTGCTGGAATGAATTATTCCTCTGTGTAAAGCACAGGCTTCCTGTTCTAATCTCAGGAAGTCCCACCTTTCTCTGTCTTTGCCCAATCTCAGGCCTCAGCATTTTATTTAACCAATCAGAGTCAATGTAAGTAACAGACAGCAAGCATGACCAATTAATTAACATTTATAATGCTTAACAGCACCCCATTACTTTTATTCTATGTTTTTGTCATCTATGTCCCAATAGAGGAGAGTTAAGTTTTATTATGCAAGTATCCATTCTGTTTATGTTATTGGGGTATGTTTGAATCTTATATCTGAGAAATGACCAGTAACTGGATTACTTGACACTAGCCTGTCTTAGGTGTTTATAAATTTTTGTTACATTTGATAAAAAAAATGATGTTATCCATCAAAATTCCCATTATTTATGGACAAAGCTTTAGTACTGAATCAGATCACTTTTGATGAAGATAAAAAGGTAATAGAATTATCCCAACATCTGTTCCAAGATGGTTGCAACTTGTTGTAAGTATTTGTCGTATGGCACCTTAAATGATAGGAAGGAGCTATATAGCTGTGTGTACCTGAGTACACACACCTTGAGATGGAAAGACGAGCCTCTATTATCAAAGCAATCTCAGCGTATTCACAATGGAGCTTGGACAAGAAAGACATGAAGATCAAAGAACTATCCACAGTGAAATGTAAACAGAGGTAGGAGTGATGTCCTTTGAAGATGCGTAAATGATCTCTGAGGAACTTCTGAAGAAGTAAGAGTCCTCAATGTTCCACTCTTGCACTCTTTGTGCTTGTAAATCTATGGGTACATAGACTTAATAACAAAAGTTGTATTTTTTCATACCCATTGTTGAAAATAGCCCAAAATATGCTGTACAGTTAAAAAATTAAGTCAGTCAAAGATTATTACCTAGTTCATTAAAAAAAAAAAAAAAAAAAACAAGCTGCCAGTAGAGACACCACTCTGTGGAAGTAATTATTTGGAGCAGTTTTGCTAACAGAAAAGAGACAAAATGAATTAAGTACATGTATTGGCAGTACACACTATTTAAATATTTTGAACTTATTTACTCCATTTCTGTTGTCTGTGAATCACTTGGGCAGTAACCATGTTCTCCTTTGTTTTAAACATGGCTATTTTAGTTACTCTCTGATAACTTTTCCTAATTGGAGAAGTTATATTAAGAG
This sequence comes from Lophiomys imhausi, assembly GCA_907164525.1. Lineage (NCBI taxonomy): Eukaryota > Metazoa > Chordata > Mammalia > Rodentia > Muridae > Lophiomys > Lophiomys imhausi. The sequence goes on from CAJQZJ010018033.1 coordinate 6,533,098, forward strand.
TTGTTTGTAAAATAAACTCAACTATTCATGAATAAGAAGCCAGTGAAACTAATTGACAATGTTTCTGTCACAGTTGATTTCAAACAACTCTGTAACGAATCCTTTGGTTAATTAAATGCATAAATCCTTAGTAAAATAAAAGTAACTGCATCTGTAAGACACATTCTGATTAATTCTGTATAGATTTAGTCAGAAAGAAAGAAGCAATGAAAAAATTACTGAATAATCCATTAAAATTAATAAATCTAGAGAAGTATTTTAAATCCAAAATATATAAATGTAAATGTTAGCATTTGCTTTTGTTTTTGTTATGAGGTGTTAAAAATTATTATATAGTTTAAAAGAAACTGAAGAAATATTTAAAATTCTACTATAAAGGGAGGGAAAAAGTTGTTTAGTGTTCCCCACAAATATATGCATAATTTTTTTTCATTTGTACATATGAGACAAAACATTCTTTTTCTTCCCCTATTGTAACACCAATTTATGATAATAGTTAAAATTTTATACTTAAAATATATCTTTAGAAAGAAAACCAGTGAAAACCAGAACACCATAAGTTTATTAAGATAGGATACTAATTTATTAACAAATAATTAATATTGTATAGAAAATTGGAACCCATTGTTGGCAATTTTGTTCTACTTAAAATGCAACTAAATAAATTATTAGCAGAGTGATTTGTCCTTACCTAGGAGAAATGATATTTTAATTTTTTCATCTATAAAGAAATATTTTTCTTGAATTTTCTCATTATGTATTGCCTTGGTTATTGTTGTTTCTATCTTAGGAATCTTTAAGATCCTATGTGTGATGATATATTCCATTTATGCTAATATTTTAGGTGTGTAAAAACAGTTTCTCATTTCAAAAAAAAGAACTTTTTATATTAAAGTAAAACTGTATTTTCAACTTATAACTTCCATTTTTCTTTATGTATATTTTTACTTGAATAATACACTTGCTATTTAGTTAGAAAGGAATTGACTAACTTCTTTCTTCTTTCCTTACACAAACTTGATTTCAGCTCCTATTTTGTTGAGCAATACTTCAAGACCACTCTCTAGCTCTTCTACTATCTGTTGTTGATGAACACAGTAGTTCCCTGATATTTCAGCTCATTTTTTATTGATTCAAAGACATATCATGATCAAGGCAACAACACATAGGGAAAAGAGTTTATTAGGCTTACACTTTCAGAGGGTAAGTTCATGACTCATATGGTTGGGAGTATGGCAGCAGCCAGGCAGGCATGGTGCTGGGGCTGTAACGGGAGCTTACCTGTTGAGAAAATATCCAGAAAACAGAGAAATATATATTTCACTAAGAAGGCCATGGGCTTTTGAAACATCACCCCCAACCAGTGGCACACTTCCCCTTACAAGGCCACACATCCCCAACAAACCTCCTTCGACAAGACCCTCCTTCTAATCTTTCCCAAATAGTTCCATACCTGGAGACCAAGATTTTAACTATATTACTGGGTGTGGGTCTCTCTCATTCATACCACCACATCTGCTTAATTTTATTCTTAAAATAATTAAATATTGAAATTCATAAATACAGTTTGCTTAGTTTGTATGTTGCTTGTCTGCATATGTTTTCAAAACTGACCTTCTGGCATTGGATAACCAAGTGGTGTGCTCTTGCCTGGGGAAGACTGTTTCTTCTGCCATCACCATTCCTTAGTTGGGTTCTTTGTTTGAAGCTAGTGGGCTTTCCCCCATCCAGTTAGCTTGTCTCTTGTTGTCCCTGTTTAGCTGTGGTAGAAGCAGTCAAGTTGGTGTAATTTATGGGTGTAATTTCTGCCATTCCTAAGGAAAACTATCTCAAAACAAGTTCACTGTTCCTCAGGCTCTTACAGTTCCTCTCCTTCTTCTGTAAGGTTCCCTGAGCTCTACATACATACAGCAGTTGTACTGTCGATGTACCCACTTGGGCAGGGCTCATCCCCTCTGCATTCTGATTGCTTGTGGTTTTCTGTAATGGTTTCTGTCTATTTAAAGGAGAAGTTTCCATGATGAGGGGAGAAGACTGCACTTATCTGTGTGTATAACTTGAGCAGAGTGTTCTCCAACTAAGAAAAAAAATGCCTAGGAAATATGTCAAACATTTCCTATCAATTAGGGACATGCAAATCAAAAAAAATTTTTTTTTGAGATTTTTATCTTGCCCCGCTCAGAATGGCAAAGATCAATTAAACAATAGACAACAAATTTCAATAAGGCACTATTGATAAGAAAACCCTCATTCATTGTTGGTTTGATTTGAAACTGGTGCAGTAACTATGGAAATAGATATAGATTATTCTCAGACAGTACAGGGCAGCCTTCTATAACAGATAACTGCTTAGCTACATTTATTGCTGGAAACAATTTGAATGTCCTTCAACTGACTAATGGGTAATGAAAATACAATACACATACACTGTGGAATACTAGTCAGCTGTAGAGAAAAAATTAAATCCTAATTTTTACAAATAAATAGATGAAACTAGAAATGATTATATTGAGTGAGGAAACACAGACCCAAAAATACATATTTTTCATACTGTAATATTTCTGTAATTTCCTTACAGAAAAAGGATATAAAACTTGCAAATTTTATTGTTCCTAAATTATAAAAGTTTTATTTATTTGTTTATTGTGTGTATGTTTTGGGAGGTGCTTATGAAAAAAAACTATGTGAATGCAGGTTCCCTCAAAATACAGAAGAGGGAGGGGAATCCTCTAGAAATTAAATTATAGGGCTTTGTAAGATACTAAATATCTATGCTCGGACTGGAGCAGCAGACACTTAGCTCTAAGCCATAATTCCAGTCTCTTCTTCAAAACATAAAGAACCTAAAAGGAGTCCATATTTTCTACAATTCATCAAAATTATGAGGATTCAGAACACTACAGCAGGAAAAATTTTATGCTGAATGGTAAAGTGATAAGCTTAGGTCTATTTAGAAAATGATTTGCACTTATAAATATGTGTCATAATGATAACAATATTTAGTAAGATCTGAAACAGGGTAAATCTGTAGATCTTATTCAAATTCTGAGTCTAACATTTTTAATTTGTATTCCTTTGTGTTAGTTACTTAAATTTTCTTCAACACCATTTTATCATCTATAAATTGTGGCTATTACAAACTGATGTTATTCAAATTCATACAGTATGCATGATATAAGCTCTTACCACTTTTCAAGATGTGGTTATACTTTGTTGTTCAGGATCCGCTTGAGATATAGATTCACACATTCCTCTCACACCAGCCCCCTCTTAGTAACTGGGAATGTGGAGGGATGCCAGCCGACCCTGATGATGATAGAAGGTTTCAAATGTCTTTGTAGTACCTGGTGCATAGCACATGATTAAAAATCTGCACATTTTAAGAAATGACATGACTGCAAAGTGTATAATTGATCTATATCTTCAATTTAGACCCTTAGATTTACACCTGGGTTGAGTTACAGTGTATAGAGCCAAAACTAAGCTAAAGTTGATTGTATCACTTTGATACTTTAATTGGGACCTTGAAGTCAAGTGGCTATGAAACTAGAATAGATAGCTACAAAGTGTACTCAAGAATTATTTAGTTGAAAGAACATCAGACTCAGGAAACTCATAAAATGTAAGTTTCTAATTTTTGTCTGGCTGCATCATGGTTGTTTCATTTGTCATTCATGCCATCACTCAGGATCTTAATTTTAACATCTTTTTAAATGCATGCAAATATTGACATGGCTATCGAAACCATAAGGGTTGTTGAGATGATCAAAATATTCAATTAATGCAGGTCTTACAAACTATAAAGTCATGGAGCAAAATGTTATATATAGTGAGCTATGCAGAGCAGTTACGTGAACAATTACAACATCTGACTTAGCAAATGCCTGAACACTTTCTTTCATAGACAGCCCAGTTAGATGCACATCTGGTAACCAGATGAGACAAATGTAGCACTAAAAGCATTATGGATAAGTACTAAAGCTTACTTTGTTATAAAGATCAGAAACAGAATAGCTGGTAAAGCCTGCTGGTAAAATTGTGTTATAAGATTATAAGAAGAACATAGCAAATTGTAGGAGGTAAAAATAATGCCACTAAAATGAAATGTCCAGGTCCTACCAGTCATGACAAGTAAAAGGTCATACAGCTTAGATACGATAGGCATTCTGAGTAAGCATGACAAATTACTGGTCTTCTGGGTATAAAATAACATATCTCAGGTATTGATGTTAAAAAAAGAGAAAGAGAAACAGAGAGATATAAATTGAGAATCTGTGCACATATATTTTTGTTTCTTTGTATGATAGTAGATACATGTTGGGTATTTGTGAATTTCCTATGTGGCTTGAAGCTAAGCACGCAAACAGTGCCCCATGGAGACTAGCAAGCAGGTTGTAGGTCGACAAGATCCTAGCCCCACTGATGATGGCAGGCTAGTGAGAATTGTTCCCTCCTAGGGTTCTTGCAAGCCCTCAGACATGTAAACAACCTAAGCTCTGGTTACAGGCAGAGTCACTGTCCTTTATGCAAAAACAGCATCAGAATTGACCAGTCCTAAAGCCCTCTTTTATAACCCCTACTGCCCCATAGCTATGTATTTTCCATAATACACTGAATAAAGGTCCTTGTTGACCCTATTTACTTGCACGAAGGAAGACTGGAGGTTGTCTGTTATCCAAGGTCCCACTGATGCCTGCTCCTACCAAAGCTAGACCTTCAGCTGCTTTGGTAAACAGCTGAAACTAAAAGCTAGGACAACAGGGTTTTTCCCCCTGTCTGTCCCTTTGGGCAGTTGGGCTGGCTTACCTGTAAGTCAGAAGCCAGGGAATTGAAGCCTTGGGTCTCATCTGAAGTACACTCACTTTGGCTACCCTGTGATTTCCTACATCCCCATTCCATTGGCCCTGACACCCTAAGACCCAGAAGAAGCCAGATTGGAACAACAGATACATAAATATTTCCTATAAATTAGTTAATTAGAATTTAAAATTTCAATAACACACTAATTATAAAATAGCCTTTGACAATGTTGATAAAAGATATATTGGTTACATGTTACCGTAATATAATTTTATACTCTCTAATCCCACTCATTTCAGAAGACAACTTTTAAAAATTTCCAATTAGTAAACCACTGACAGTCTGTAGTCATATAAATATATTTAGTCTTGATTGAATAAAGATTGTAAGAGTGTGTTTATTGTCTCTACTTTGTTATTTAAGTTTCAAAATAGAAAAGTAAAATGAAAGATGAATAAATGATAAAGTAAAAATTTTAGGAGAAAATGGACTTTATTTTATTTTAATAAACTGAGTTTTAACAAAATAAACATTGTCTGAAACCAAAACTACAATCATATGCATTTTACAAGAAATAATAAAATTGAAATTGTTGAATTATATTAAACTGTATTTTCTTCAAAACCATTATTTTACTCTAAGGAACTACAAAGAGGAAGGTCTTCATCACATTAGTCTGAAAATTTTTTTAATAATTTATTTTTTGTTTCTTCAAGTTACATCTCAATCACAATCCCCTCCCTACTTCCCCCTCCAGTCCCACCCTTCCACCCTCCTCCCCCTCAACCCCCCCATCCTCTTCCCTTCTTTTTTTATTTTTATTTTTTTTTAGTTTAAGGTATTTCTTTTTTGCCCCCAACAGCTCTCCCTTTCAGTCCAAAAAATGGTTCTTTTTCTTATAACTATAAATACAATACAAAACAACAGAAATAAATAGGCCACAATTATAAGAGTTATATGGCTTAGCATACATTCCCAATATCCAGTCCATATATATGTATTTGGCACCTGACTTTAACATTCTACTATCTAACCATCTCCATGAGTTTAAAGTTCTATATCTAACTCAGCTTTCATACTAACTAGCCTCATAATTTTAAAAATATCTTCTTAGATCCAGAACACCCTCTTGATTCCTAAACAACTCAAAATTTAACTATGAGACTCTAGCTATCTATTCTTCAACCACCTCAGAGACCTGAGAGGGATAAATATATCTGATTATATAGGAAGTGCAGGGCCTGCAGCTTCCAAAACTAAGAAATGACATACCAGTGGCTGCCTGGACAGTTCCCATTTTCTCTCCATACATTACAGCATCAATCTTCAGCCATTTGGCCCCGTTTCTCTGACAGACATTGATTGTAGAGCAGGAATTATGAAGGACTTACCTACCCTGTCTGGGCAGAGCTAGGCTGTCAACTTATCTGCTTCCAAGTTTTGTCCTTTTTGGACAGAAGTCTGTCTACAGTTGAAGCAAGGGGTTTTTCTGGCCAAGAGAAAGGCTTACCACCAATTCAATCATCTCCCACTGGAGATTCTTCGATGCTTATCTTCTACTTGGAGTAGAATAGGGGGTGCTGTGAGGAGCTGACATGTCTCGATATCAAAAAATCTTAAGTTAAGAAAACATCTTTGAATGCCATATTCTGCAGATCTCTTGAGGCTTTTGAAGATGCCCTATCTATCTCTTATATTTAGATAAGCAAATATTGCTTGTCTCTTAGCAACTTGATTTCTGAGTAGCTTAGAAAATAACTGTGATAGACTGTCATAGTAACTAACAAAATGACACGTTTTCATGACTATTAGTTTCCATTTCTTAATTATCCTAAACAGTTTATGTCGGTTGGTAGCAAGAGGTCAAAACTTGACATTTCATTTTTAAGTATTACTATGAACAATACCTTTAAGAAGCGTTACCCTTAATTTTGTATCAATATACAAGGATCAGTACCAATGTGTCCAAATATAATCTTAATTTTGTATCAATATACAAAGATCAATTCCAATGTAGCCCAATACAATCTTAATTTTACATCAATATACAAGGGTCAATGCCATTGTGGCCAAATATAATCTTAATTTTGTATCAATAATCAAATATCAATACCGATGTAGCCCTATACAATCTTAATTTTGCATTAATATACAATGATCAATACCAATTTATCTAAATATAATATTAATTTTGTAACAGTATACAAAGGTATAAGGCTATATTCAATAATCTGTCCTTTTTTCTTGATCTTTGCTATACTATGTCTATGTCCCATTTTTCTCAAGTCTGTTCACTCCTATATAGGAGAGAAAGAAAGATACAGAAAAGAAAAAGAGAGAAGTCCCTGGGTCTAACCTCCAAAACCCATTTAACAAGATCATTTAACAGCTTGTAGTCTTTTCCCCTAAATAACAAAATATTCTATTATCTATCAAATAACCAAAGTGGGGGGAACACCCTCCCCACCTTCTGGGGATGGGACGTTGTTCTCTTAAAGTGACTTCCTGCTGATTTGGGATGTAGTAAACCTGTTTGGGGCCCAAATAAGAATGGAAAAATGGTTAAAAATGTTAATAGAATCATTTCATGTTAAGTCTTTTTGTGCTCAGCTATGTAGATGTCCTAAAATTAAGGGTAACGCTTCTTAAAGGTATTGTTCATAGTAATACTTAAAAATGAAATGTCAAGTTTTGACCTCTCGGTACCAACCGACATAAACTGTTTAGGATAATTAAGAAACGGAAACTAATAGTCATGAAAATGTGTCATTTTGTTAGTTACTATGACAATCTATCACAGTTATTTTCTAAGCTACTCAGAAATCAAGTTGCTAAGAGACAAGCAACATCTGCTTACCCTAATATAAGAGATAGATAGGGCATCTTCAAAAGCCTCAAGAGATCTGAAGAATATGGCATTCAAAGATGTTTTCTTAACTTAAGATTTTTTGATATCGAGACATGTCAGCTCCTGACAGCACCCCCTTTTCTACTTCAAGTAGAATATGAGCATCGAAGAATCTCCAGTGGGAGATGATTGAATTGGTGGTAAGCCATTCTCTTGGCAAGAAAAACCACTTGCTTCAACTGTAGACAGACTTCTGTCCAAAAAGGACAAAACTTGGAAGCAGATAAGTCAACAGCCTAGCTCTGCCAAGACAGGGTAGGTAAGTCCTTCATAATTCCTGCTCTACAATCAATGTCTGTCAGAGAAATGGGGCTAAATGGCTGAAGATTGATGCTGTAATGTATGGAGAGAAAATGGCAACTGTCCAGGCAGCCTCTGGTATGTCATTTTTTAGTTTTGGAAGCTGCAGGCCCTGCACTTCCTATATAATCAGATATATTTATCCCTCTCAGGTCTCTGAGGTGGTTGAAGAATAGATAGCTAGAGTCTCATAGTTAAATTTTGAGTTGTTTAGGAATCAAGAGGGTGTTCTGGATCTAAGAAGATATTTTTAAAATTATGAGGCAAGTTAGTATGAAAGCTGAGTTAGATATAGAACTTTAAACTCATGGAGATGGTTAGATAGTAGAATGTTAAAGTCAGTTGCCAAATACATATGGACTGGACATTGGGAATGTATGCTAAGTCATATAACTCTTATAATCGTGGCCTATTTATTTCTGTTGTTTTTTATTGTATTTATAGTTATAAGAAAAAGAACCATTTTTTGGAATGAAAGGGAGAGCTGTTGGGGGGAAAAATAAATACCTTAAACTGAAAAATAAAAAAAGAAGCGAAGAGGATGGGGGGGGGG
>CAJQZJ010018033.1:6541758-6565272 GCA_907164525.1 Lophiomys imhausi
GGAGGGGGGATTGTGATTGAGATGTAACTTGAAGAAATAAAAAATAAATTATTAAAAAAAAAAAGAAGTTCATAGACAGAAGCTGATCTTCAGTCCTTTACTGAAGATCTGGCTGGAGTAGTCTGTGGAGCTGAATGATCATAGCGATTTTGAGTTGTTGTGGTTGTAGACTTTTGAGGAAACTGCTATTGAAGAAGTCTGCAAGGCTGGATCATCTGGGCCACTCATCTTCTTTGGTGTCTGATCTGTTTTCTGCTGAGGTTTCCATTGTCCAGTTGTCCCTGGATTCCTTGAATGGATGCTTTAAATCTCCTGGAAAGATAAGAACAGAGCCCTGCCCTAATCCTAACTCTGGGACAATTACCTTTTTTTTTTGAGAGGGGGGGCGGGTCAGGTAATATTTTTCCTGGAGCAAATTTGTTTTTTTGACAATATATAAAGTATTACCTTTCAATCCGGATTAAAGAAGAAATTATTTTGATATTATGGAGCTAAACTAACCTTTAGTGTATATATTTTGAGATCTCAAAGGAAAATTTGTTTGAAATTGAAATTTATGATGAAATAGAACTCTCAAATTTCAGAGAGCTGCTTCAACACTCTTTTGAGGGAAGGTCTAATATCATTACTTCTGATAGGCTGCATTCAATGCTGGGATCTGTTTGCCTGCCACCCCTTCTGAATCATTCTCTTGATAGGTTAATGAAAGTTGCTTATGGCCAATTAGCAGAGCATAAAGAGTTTAGGAAGGCAGGATTTCCTGAGATTAAAACAGAAACCCTGAACACAAACAGAGAATCAGTCATTTTCTGTGGAGAAACACAGAAGGAGACAGACATCTTGAGAACTCTGGAAGGTAATGGTAGGCACATGGCGGTGGGATTAGGTGATCCAGGTTAATATAGAGTGGCTAATTGAGAGTCTGCCCAGCTAAGGGCTAAATGTTAAAACATTAAAAGGTCTTGGTGTATTTAATTATTGGGGAAAAGATTGTGGCGGATTCTAGGCCCTCAGTCCAAGCAGTCCTGGGCCATCGGATTTCCAGACTCTCCTTGAATCCAGGAGAATCTCCTGCCAAGCTTCTCGTAATTCTTCTGGCCTAATATAACATCTTACATTAATTAACAGAATTTAGGTTACAGGTGGTGTAGGCCACCCTTGGTCCCGGGACTCTTTTCCAGGATAAATCAGGCAACCAGTTAAGGCATGCAGGCCAGGCCGCCTGCTCCTCTGCCAAGCTGCTGGCTACTCTGCCAGCCTCATCTTACTAATAACTACAATAATTAATAAATTGAAGTTTCAACAATCTATCACAGGTAATGAAGGAAAACAAAATTGGGAAAATCCTACCGCTCAATGGAATCCTGTAACTCCAGGGCCTCAGGTGCATCAATGACACTTTCCTTTAGGAGCTGCTTCAAACGGGTCAATCATGATTAATTTATGGGTTAGAGAAAAGTGAGCTGTAAGAAAGAAAGTTACAACCTCATCAAACAATTATATACATCAATTATAACTATCAAATGTATATAACCTTAATTATTAAAGTATAAGTACATTTATAAAACTGAACAATCAAAGGTCTAGAGAAAATTGATACTTACAATTGCATTTCCAAATTATCATTCTTATCTTGGAGAAGTAGGCATTCTCATCTATTGATGAAAAGGGAGTGGATCAATTCTTTGAAAATGCCATATGTGTGAAAACCCAACTCAAATGTTGTTGGAAAGTAATAAATGAAAACTTGTCCTTATCATTAAATAATATCATGTTTGTTAATGGTATAGGGAGATTTGAGCTTATTGGGAGATCCCACTTGTATATTATGTCCAAAGATCTTATTAAGCTAGCAATGTCCTTATATTTTTCTGTTTTCAGTCTGTATGATACACAGTTTTGAAATAAGAAAGAACATTACGTTTTAACTTATTGTTTATTTCAGAAGCTAAGAAATCCAGGGCAACCTGATTTTTATCACCAAATCTTCAAACTTAATTCAATATAGTTTTGAAAAGGTGTTACACACTTTTGAAAATATTTTCAAATGGTCTAATGATTTTGACAAACGCTATCAGTTGCTTTATACTGTTTCTTTGTTTTTACTTGGGTAACACCTGCCATTTCTTAGATTTTAAAATATAAAATATTTCCCTTCATGATTTGTACAAAGATTAATGGAATACCTAATTTTTTTCCTGGCCAAGTTTATTCTATGCAAAGTTGTAGAGGTCAAGCACCTATTGGTATTTGTGTGACACCTTTCCTTAGTATATTTCCATTTTTGTTCTTAATATTTATCAGAATACTACAAATGGAATTTATAAAAAGCTAATTTAGCATATATTTATTTAGCATATATTTTGCTCTTTCATTTTGTTTTTGTTTCAATTTTTAAAAAGTGTTTCTATATATATAGAATTAATAAATAAACATATATTCATATATGTTTATTTATTATTTCAAGTAACACCTCGATCACAGCCACTTCCTCTCCTCTCCTCCTGGTCCCACTTGTTAAACAGTGAGTTTTACAAGGGTTACATATAGAAGCAAAGATGACTCAAAGACAGATGTATTGAGGAAAGCCCACCCCAAAATGCCAGACAGATCATAAAAGCTGGAAAAAGGCTCATTACACTAACTACAGGCAGCTCAATCAATTGGAAAATAACTTTTCCCAGAAGCTCTCCTATTTCATGCCTCTTCTAGAAAGTTCAAGTTATCTGAGATACAGATAGGCAGTTCCAATTATCTTAAAGTTTCTCTCAGAAGACCATATATATATATATGTGTGTGGGGGGGGGGGGTGTATACTTTAAAACATACACACATGCATACACATACACACTCACACATAAGCATACACACACATGTACACATGTATATGCTTGTGAGGGAAAGAGACTAGTAAATCCGGTATATAAAAACATACATATGTACACATGAATGTATATATGTATATAAATATTCATATACATGCATACATATATTAGATATAGAAAGGGACAAGGTCGTAATAATTCTAATCCATTTCTAGAACTTCCTAAAGTCTTAATTGTTTACCTCCAGAATGTAGAGAACTACCCTGAAGGATCAAAATATTTTATATCAGAGTGCAACACCACAGTAGACTTTATCCCTGTCTCCAGCTCACACATTCCTTTCTGAACATTCCTCATGCCTTAGAGTGGGTTTACCTATTAGTTTTCAGCACAAAAGAGTTTACTAGAAGCATGTTTTCTGTTCAAAACTATTTTTCTCTACAACCACTATGGAAATCCATCTGGCAATATCTTAGAAAACTTGGAATAATTCTACCTTAAGACCCAGCCATAAGATTCCTGGGCATATATCCAAAAGATTCCTCACCAATCCACAAGGACATCCCCTCAACTATGTTCATATCAGCTTTATTTGTAATAGCTAGAACCTGGAAAAACCCAGATGTCCCTCAACCAAAAACTGGATAAAAAAAAAATCTGTGGTACATTTACACAATGGAATACTACTCAGCTATCATAAACAAGGAAATCATGCAATTTGCAACCAAATGGATGGAATAGAAAAGCTCATCATGAGTGAGCTAACCCAGACTCAGAAGGATACATATGGCATATATTCACTTATAACTGGATTTTAGACATATAATACAGGATAACCATCCTACAATCAATAGACCCAAAAGAACAGAAACATGAACATGGTTACCCGTTAGTGGGACACCCCACCCTAGTGGAACTGCCATGTATGCCTCCTGTGCAAGAGGAAGCTCTTAGACCTCATGTTACTAACAAACTGAGGGGGACTGATACACAGAAGCACCCCACACCGGAGGGATGGGATGGGTGGGAGAGGGGGTAGAGGGTGGGAGGGAGATGCAGGGAAGGAGTGGAGGGAGGGGGCAGCAATGGAGACGTAACTTGTATTTTTCATCTCTAAAAACAAAAAAAAACAAACAAAAAAACCCTATTTTTCTCTAGAATAATAGTTTAAAGCAAAGCCAGGTAAATTTCTGATTAATTAGTTGAATCACAGCTAATGTCACTTGTCACTTGCACTCATGTGCTCTGCAACCTTGAGAGAGATTTTTGGTGGAAACTCTTTTCCATGTATCTAATATTCTTTTATTTCTGTACACTTTATTGCCACAAGCAGAATCTTTGGTTGGTTTCAATAGCATCCACTTCCAGAAAACCATTTCACTTGTTGTATGGTCCAGTATCAAACACATAGTGACTCTCTCATAGAAAAGGAGGTAGCTATGCAACAGTTTTCTCTCTTTAATATAATCATTGTGACCACTGTCCATCAACTCCATCATCTTAAATCTTGAAGCTAAGATACTATTTTTTGAGACAGGGTTTCTCTGTGTAGCCCTGGCTGTCCTGGACTCACTTTGGAGACCAGTCTGGCCTCCAACTCAGAGATCCACCTGCATCTCCACCCTAAGACCTGGGATCAAAGGTATGCATCATCACAGCTGGCAAAACTAAAAAAAAAAATTAACACAGCAACATAATATTCTTAGTTATAGCTTTAACTATACATGAACTTTAGGAATAGAGAAAGCAGCTTTAATTTTTCTGACATCTAAGGAAGGGATGATGCACAGGAACAATATCTGCATACCATTACTTGCTTGAATGCCATTTTTATTTTCTATTTAAAATATATTTTTACAAAACTTATATTTTGAAATTGTTTATTATTTTATTTATGTAGGCCTTTTGCCTACATGTATGTCTGTGTATCACACGTGTGCCTGGTGTTGGCCAAAGTTAGAAGAAGGTGCTAGATTCCCTGGAACTGGAAATGACAGATGGCTATGAGCAGTTGTGTGAGTGTTGGGAATCAAATTCCAGTTCTTTCAAAGAGCAACCAGTGCTATTAAGCACTGGGTCATCTTTCAGCCATAAATGTACATTTTTTAATCAATTGATATGTCAATAATTGATTTTGAGACCTCATAAGGAGTTATAAACATGTTTCACCTAAGATGATTAAAGTGACCATTATAAGGCACATTTAATTATTGAAATATCCTTTATGAAATAGTTTGCTGAACTCACTTATTTTTCCTTTAGTAAGTATTTTATTAGGAATTCTTACATAAATATTCATAATGGGAATGTAAATTTGTAGTTTTTGTTTTCAAGAATTCTAAGATTATATTGCTAGATAATTTTGCTAAGACAAAGTGATTATATTTTTCATTTTAAAGGATTTTGAAGAAGGAACTGAATTTTCCTGATATTGAAATTTGGCAGGAAAATTTTTAAAAGACAATAATGACTAGTGATTAATTTGAAGGACTAGCCAACTCTTTCCTTGTGTGGCTTAATTTATTTACTCTCCTGAAGTGCCAAACAGAATCCTCCCTGTTACAGAGAACTAACGTGTGATCAGTTTGTCTGCGACATACAACCCCAAATGACACAGCAGCCTGAACACGTGGAAAAACCTTCTCCTGTGGTAGGCAACACTCACAACTATCTTCTGTCAAAGTTGCTGAGTATGTGAGCCATGGGAACATCAAAATGAGAAATGAATGGGCTCTTGAATACAAATAAACTCACTAAATACAGTGTTTCTTTTCTAGTTACGGGTATACTGAGGGAACTCATAAGAAAAACTTACCTGTGCCATAGAATAAATAAATAAACAAATGTCCCAAACCATTAGACTCCTAGAAGTTTCACTGAGGCAAAAAGTCCATGAATTATATTTAGGTTTATTTGGTATCTTCCAATGTTTTATCAAAGCCCAAAGTGGTTGTTATTATTTCCTACTCTGTCCAATCAGTCCAATAACTTCAAATTAATGGATCAGTCTATTGTTTTATGGAATAGGTCATGAAGTCTCATTGAGGCCAAACTATGACTCTGGTTGCAGAAACAAATACACTCGAGGTATAAGAGTGAAGGTTTACTATTGTCCTATCTACCTGAAAGCCAGTTGTTTCTGGTCATCTATGTGGGCAGGTGTGAAGAAAGACATTTATAAGATCAATGGTTGCATATGAGATACAAGGATATGTGTTATTCTGGGCAAATAAGGAAACCATATCTGGCAAAGCAGCTGCAGTCACTACTTATAATGTTTATCAGGCTCAAAAGAACTTGGAACTTTTCATCAGTGTTGAGAATGTAATGACTGAGGACTTTCAAAGTTAGATAAATAAATTTTGTATTGTGAGATGGCCACAAGTTTATGGGGACCAAATGTGGTTTGAATGAAAAATGTTCCCCACAGGTTCTTGTGTTTGAATACTTGGTCCCCCGTTGATAGTGTTGTTTGGGGAGTTACGAAACCTTTAGGAGGAAGCACCTTACTGGAAGAAACGTCACTCGCCTTGGAGCTAGCTATTTTTGAGGGCTTGCAACCTCACCACATTTCTGTCTCTCTCACACTTTACTTCCTCTGTCCAGTTGATGAGCTTTCAACATCCTGCTCCTGCTGCCGAGCCTTCCCTGCCATGAAGCCTCCATCCCTCTGGAATCTATTGTATTCTGTCCTTCTGGAACCATAAACCTAATAAACTCTTCCTTAAGTTAAAAATAAATAAATAAATAAATAAATAAATAAACAAACAAACAAACAAATAAATAAATAAATAAATAAATAAATAAATAAATATTTTATCATTCTCCATGGTCAATCTATTCTCTGCACGGACAAAATAAGAAAATTATGGAGAGTTGTGTTGGGAATTACCTGTCCTACATTTTTAAAAAATAATTTTATATTTTAATGGGTGTGGATGTTTTTACTGAAAGTATTCCATGAAGTTTTTGCATTTGTAATGCTGGGAGAGACCAGAAGAGGGCTTCAATCCCCTGGAAGTGTAGTTACAGATAATAATGAATCACCAGATCAAAAACCTGACCTCTGAAAGAGAAAACAGTGCTCTTAAATGCTGAGTTGTCTTTCTAGTTCACTACTGCATCTTTCAAGTCCTTGATAGTGGGCTAATTTCTATAATCAAACCAATGATGTGATATAAATTTTGACTTACTATATTCCCTTGTAGAGTCAGCTCTAGTGGCTTATATTTAACCTTTTCAATTATAATACTTCTTATTCCTCAGGTTAAGAAATCATTTTGGAATTCTCCCAATTTCTAAGTATGTCTATCCCAAGTATTCAATCTAGAACTGGTAAAAATAATCACATGGGTTATGGGCCCCAGTGGACTCCATTTAGCAGGATTTTCTGTGTACTGATCATCTGATCTTGATAAGCCCTTCTACAATCGGTTACAATATCTAGGTCCTCCCAGTGTAGGTATCAATTTTGAGTCTACTAGGCTTCAAAGCTCTCATTATATATTTTTCCCAAGTGTACAGTCATCCTAGTAAATGATTGTGGATACCTTTGGGAAGAGTGAAAATAAGTTTAATGGTAAAACTTTTCCATATAGTAGCAAGATATTTACTTCAGGGAACTAGCTTCCCTCCATTAAAAGGTTTCTATAATTTGGAAAAGGCCTAGACATTGATTGAAATACCACGATTTTTATGTATTTTTATTTTTCATTGTTCTTATGTTTCTTTGAAATTCTTTTTTTTTTAATTTAAACGTTTATTAATTCAAGTTACATCTCCATCCCATCCCTCTCCCTCAACCCCTCCCGGTCTCTCCCATCCTCTACTTCCACTCCCATCTATCCTACTCCAGTGTGGGGGGCCTCCACATATCAGCCCCCTCAGTTCATCAGACACATGAGAGCTAAGAGCTTCCTCCTGCACTTGGGGATTCTTGTTTGTTATGAGTCAAATAGCTTCTGTTCTGGACAATTTTTGGACATATATAAATTATTCCAAAACTTAGGGTTTCTATACATTTAATGTTTAGAATCACTCCTGGTTCCCAAACTTCTGTTATTGAGCACCTAAAAGAAGAGAACCGACAGAAGCAATAGAATGAGTATAGTGAATAATAAAAAGGAGTAAATGGAGAATATGGTAGATCGGTTATGTGATATAAACTGAATAGCCAACAGTGGCTGTCTGTGGGCTGGCTACAAACCTACAGCTGCTGAGTCAATGGGATGGGATGCTCAGAGGTTCTGATTGGATGCTGTAGAACCGAAGATCCTGGGTTCTGATATCAGGAAAGATGGCACCAGAAGGAGCAACAACAACACTGATTGCACAGACCATTTAGAACAAAAGGCATGGGATATCACTTTATTATTTATAAGTCAGTTTTCTTGTAAGTAGTTTGTTTTATTTTCTTTCCTTCCTTCATTATGTCACATAACTAGTTTTTATTTTTGAATCTATTATGTCTAAAAATAAATATAACATTTGCTTTGCATTACCTTTCCCAACATACTGTGCATCCTCTTCCCTAACTACAACTAGTCTCAATTTCATGTCTTTACTTCATAAATGTATCTGTATTTTTTTAATTTATTTTTTTTCTTCAAGTTACATCTCTATTGCAATCCCTTCCCTACTCTCCCCTCCAGTCCCATCCTCTCACCCTCTTCCGCCTCAACCCACCCATCCCCATCCTTTTTTTTTTTAAGTTTAAGGTATATCTTTTTCCCCCCAACAGCTCCCCCTTTCAGTCCAATAAATGGCTCTTTCTCTTATAATAATAAATACCATTCACAACAACAGAGGTAATTAGGCCACAATTATAAGAGTTATATGGCTTAGCACATATTCCCAATGTCCAGTCCATATGTATTTGGCACCTGACTTTAATGTTCTACTATCTAACCATCTCCATCAGTTTAAAGTTCTATATCTAACTCAGTTTTAATACTAACTTGCATCACAATTTTAAAAACATCTTCTTAGATCCAGGGCACTCTCTTGATTCCTAAACAACTCAAAATGTAATTATGAGACTCTAGCTATCTATTCTTCAAACACCTCAGAGACCTGGGAGGGATAAATATGTCTGATTATATAGGAAGTGCAGGGCCTGTAGCTTCCAAAATTAAGAAATGACATACCAGTGGCTGCCTGGACAGTTCCCATATTCTCTCCATACATAACAGCATTGATCTTCAGTCTTTTGGCCCCGTTTCTCTGACAGACATTGATTGTAGAGCAGGAATTATGAAGGACTTGCCTACCCTGTCTTGGCAGAGCTAGGTTGTCAACTTACCTGCTTCCAATTTTTGTCCTTTTTTGGACAGCATTCTGTCTACAGTTGGAGCAAGGTGTTATTTCTGCCAAGAGATAGGCTTTCCACTAATTCAATCATCTCCCACTGGAGATTCTTTGATGCTCATCTTCTACTTGGAGTAGAATAGGGGTGCTGTCAGGAGTTGACATGTCTCGATATCAAAAAAATCTAAAGTTAAGCAAACATCTTTGAATGCCATATTCTGCAGATCTCTTGAGGTTTTTGAAGAGGCCCAATCTATCTCTTATATTAAGATTGCAAAAGTTGCTTGTCTCTTAGCAACTTGATTTCTGATTAGCTTAGAAAATAACTATAATAGACTGTCATCTACACAATGGATATTATTCAGCTATCAGGAACAATGAAATTATGCAATTTGCAGCCAAATGAATGGAACTAGAAAAGCTCATCCTGAGTGAGCTAACCCAGACTCAGAAGGATGAATATGGCATCTATTCACTTATAGTAGATTTTTTAGCTATATAGTAGAGGATATCGATACTACAACCAACGCACCAAAAGGAACATGGACATAGAGTTCTTATTTTTTATTCTTTTATTTTTTATTTTTTCTTTTATTCTCTTTTATCTGCTTGTCGGCTTATTTGTTTGCTTGGTTTTTTAGTTCTCTCTCCCTGGTAATGAGACACTTTTCACTGGTGATACTGCCTCATAGACCCCCAATGAATGAGGAGGCTCTTGGCCCTCATATGACCTATGAACTGGTGTGAGGGACTGTTATATAGGGACACCCCACTCCAGAGAAGCAGGATGGAAGGATCAGGGGATAAAGAAAAAAAAATGAAATGTGAAGTTTCGGCCTTTGGCTACTAATTGTCATAAACTGTTTAGGATAATTAAGAAATGCAAACTAATAGTCATGCAAGCCTGTCATTTTGTTAGGTGCTATGACAAATTTATCTTTATTTTTAATGCCACTAATTCCAGTTAGTGTCACTGTTTGTGCACGCATGTGACTTATCTACTGGAGCATGGGAAGCCACAGCTTCCCATTGTTGTATGCTCCCAAAAGAGTGACTATTTTTGCACTGTGATTTTTTTCATTACTGAAATAATTGAATTATAGATGTTTTTGTTCAAAATTTTGTTTTATATTAGTAACCCACTGATTAAAATTTGTCATATACTTTTCATTGTTACAAGCTATTGTTGTTTTTCTTGAGGATTCTTTGCAACTCTTTCCTATTTTATCTTAGCTCATTTCTTCTTTTTATTTTCCCCCATGTAAATATCCTTACATAGATATTGTATGGGTTTCTTTTCTATATTTAACACTGATAAAATGTATTTCTCTAGTGTTGAATGCCTTCTATTTGTTTTGAGTTGCTTGTTATGGTAAAGTAGAAAAGGCTTTCTTTCTAAATTAGCTAATACTTTTCATATTTCTTTTGTATTTTCTGACAGATTTTGTTTTTCACTAGCCTATGCAGACAGAGGAAAACCTCATTTGTTTAGAACCATCATGAAACAATTGCTTCTTGAAGTATCCTCACAGAGATATCCAGAGTCTTGCCTCAATCCAATGAAGATTTGACACAAGAACAATTTTAACATTAGTCTTTAATTAATCTAAATATATTGGATTACATAATTGAAAATGGTACCCTGTGACTTTCTCTACTCATATCACCAATCTCCTTTTATAAATAGCACCCTTCCTACTTTGAGTTTCTCGTATTTGGAGATGGGTGTCTGTTTGTTTTTAGATGCGCTGTATGAATGAGATCTTGTAGTACTTCTTTTTCTGTGTCTAGATTATTTCACTAAGTGCACTGCTCCTTAGTCTTGCTTTTGTCACAATAGTGACTTGCTATATACCTATTGTGTATTGGCTCTTAACTAACTATGATATCATAAGCTAGTTTATAACTTGCAATATTCTTGTTCCAAATAAGTGTTTGAATTACAAGACTGCACAGCTGATTCTGAGCCAGATTTCCTTTTAAAATGATGACTACTTCACAATGTGTGTGTGAGAGAGAGAGAGAATATCCATATCTTACAATTTCATTATTCATGGATATATATTTGTATTGTTTTCATATCCCATTTGTTTTGAATAATGCTACGGTAAGTCTGGGAGGAAAACCCCTTTACTACATGGTGATTTTATTTCCTATATATTAATACTGAATAGATAGATTTTTTTCCATTTATGTGGATTCTTTAAACACTCTTTATGGGCTTCCATAATATTTTCCACAATTGCTACATTCACTAAAATTTATAACAATTTACCTTTTCTAGTTATATCCATTTGGTGACAAATTTCATGATTTCCTTGTTTCTGGTAGCTGAGTAATATTCCAAATGTACCATACCACAGTTTTTTAATCCATTCTTTGGGGGAAGGACATCTGGGTTTTTTCCTGTTTCTAGCGATTACAAATAAAGCTGCTATGAACGTAGTTGAGGAGATGTTCTTGTGGTTTGGTGAGGAATCATTTGGATGTATTGGATGTACCCAGGAGTGATGTGGCTGAGTCTTGAGGTAGAGTTATTTCAAATTTTCTAAGATATCACTAGACTGATTTCCATAGTGGTTGTTCATACTTTGTATATTTTGCCTCCATTTATAAAAACTTTATTTATTCATCTTAACATCACATTCACAGCCTCCCTCCCATCTCTCCTCACAATCCTCCCCTCTCATCCTCTGCACCCTCTCCTCCTCCCCTTCTTCTCAGAGAAAGAACACACACATATCAACCCACCCCAGTACTTCCTGTTGCATCAGAACTAACTGCATCCTCTTCAACTGAAGCCAGTCAATGCAGCTCAGCTAGGAGAAAGTTATCTGCCTATAGGCAACAGATTGCCTGTCAGAGATAAACCCTGCTACAATTGCTAGGGGGATCCACATGAAGACCAAACTGTCCCTCAGCTCCAGGAATCTAGAGGTCCTCCATTCAGTCCATGCATGCTCTTTGTTTGATGGTTCAATCTCTGTGAGCCCCCATGTGTCTGGGTTGCAATTGTTGGTCTTGTATAGTTTTTGTCCCCTTCTGATGCCTGTCTTTCCCGAAGACTCTAAGGTCTGTGTTCAGTGTTTGGCTGTGGGTCACAGCATCTGTTTCGATCCTTTGCTGTGTGGAGCCTCTCAGAGATAGTCATGGTATTCTTCTGTCTGAAAGCATAGCAAAGAAATTCATGGGGGCGGGATCTCTGAGACAGACTGGAGACCTGTAACTCCTGAGAAGATATATAGGTAATTCTAGCTGAGAATCCCAGCATTAGGGGATATTGGGACTGAAATGGCCATCTCCTAAAACCAGGCTGGACTGCCAGTGAAGCGAAGGGGACACCATCCAACCCACAAAACCTTTGACTCAAAATCTACCCTATCTACAAGATGTGCAGGGTTAAGGATGGAACAGAGATTGACGGAATGGCTGGCCAATGACTAGTCTAACTTGAGTCCCAACCTATGGGAGAGAGACAACCCCTGATATTATTAATGATGCCTCTATTTTTCCAACCGCTTTGTCCACATTTCTATCTTCCTATGTTTTTGTTAGCAGTCATTCTAAAATTAGAAGTGATATTTCATTGTGGAACAATGTGAGGTGAAATCTCATTTTTTTTTTTTTTTGGTTTTTCGAGACAGGGTTTCTCTGTATAACAGCTCTGGCTGTCCTGGACTCACTTTGTAGACCAGGCTGGCCTCATTGTTTTATACTATGTCTTCATATTTAACTATGGTTTTGGTTCATATTTCCATGGTGATTTCTGTTTGGGCTCTTATGTACAGATTCTCTTTTCCTCTATTACAACAGAGACTGATTGTTTCCTGCAAATATGGCAAGCTAATGATCTTTATTCTTGTTGACCATGTAAGAGAGTTTATTTATTTATGTAGTTCATTGGTTACAATATTCATTCACTTTACATTCTGATTGCAGCTTCTCCTCCCTCCTCTCTCCACCCCCCATCCACCTCTCCTATCCTTTTCAGAGAAGGGAAGGCCTCTTATGGATATCAACCAGCATTGGCATGTCAAGTTTCAATAAGATTAAGCCCATCTTCCTCTATTGAGGTTAGGAAAAGGCAGCCCAGTTAGGGGAAAGGGATCCAAAGACAGGCAATGTAGTGACAAACAGACCCTGCTCTCTCTTTAAGAGACCTACAGGAGGACTCAGCTGTACAACTGTTACAGAGTTGTTACAGAGCAGAGGGCCTATGTCTGCCCATTCATGCTCTCTGGTTAATGGTTCAGCTTCCATGAGCCCCTATATGCCCAGGGTAGTTGATTCTGTAGGTTTTCTTGTGGTGTCCTTGACCCCTCTGGCTCCTTCAATCTTTCTCTGCCCCCTCTTCTACAGGATTCCCCAAGCTCTAATTAGTACTTGACTGTGCACATTTTCATCAGTTTCTATCCGTTGCTGGGTGAAGCATTTTAGATTATATTTATGCTAGGATCCTGTCTGCATGTATAGCAGAATATCATTAATAGTGTTCAGGTGTGGGCTCTCTCTCATAGCATGGGTCTCAAGGTGGGCTAGTCATTGATTGGCCCTTCCCTCAAATTTTGCTCCATCTTTTACCCCTGCACACCTTGTAGGCAGGTCAAATTGTGGATCTAAGGTTTTGTGCTGGATTGGTGTCCTAATCCCTCCATTCGGAAATCTTGCCTAGTTACAGTGATGACTGGTTCAGGCTCCATACTCACCATTGCTAGGAGTCTCAGCTCGGGTCACCCTCATAGATTCTGGGGAGTTTCTATTGTTCTAAGTTTATTTTGATGGCTTCTTTGAAAAATATATACTACTTTTTGTAGTCTTGTATAATAGTTTCCTCTTGAATCTTAGCTGACACTGCTTTAATTAGAGCATGAAGCAACAGTAGAAATATTTTAATCTTATATATTGACATGGTCTTGTAGATTTTGCCTTTGGGTTCTTGAACCAAGATTGTGTTCTCATGTTAAATGTATCTTTGATGTGGAGGCTGAAAGAGATAGCCGTAAGCCCAGTAAAATCAAGTGACTGAGCACATTCACTTCCAGACTTGTAGACTAGGTCATTTTAGATCTTCTGTCTCCCTTAGCCACTCAGCTGATTCCCCTTGAAGAAACAGACCAACTCACCATTTGCAGACATTAGAAAGAATAACACGCTATTGATTTGATTCATTAATTTTTAGGATAACTTGTTGCATTGCAATAGATAAATTAAATAATGAATTGAAGGAAAGGCCTTATTGTTTCTTCCATTCCTGTCATTAAGTAATAAATGCATGTTTGTGAGATTTAATTGCATAATTGTGAGATTTGAATTTGAGATAGGTGTTTTGTTTGATAGCAATAAACAAGACTCCTTTCAATTTTAAGGAACTAAAGTGACATTGTCTTTATTACTTTGAAGTATTATTTTAAGATAAGGATAACATGTTGCCCGGATGATATCATATTGAAATTGGAAAGGAATGACAACAGAGAGCCTTCTGAAGAAGAAATAAAGTATAGACAGAATCTTAGCACATGTGTTTTGCGGTTTTGCTTTTGTGACCTTTTCCTTAAAATCAGCAGAAGAAAATGCCTTGTCTCAAATTCAGATTTAGTTGTACACAACTGGATAAACGAATCACAGCGACTCAGTCTCTGAGACCCTGGACAGCTTAATTCATTTCAGTTTCCTACTGATGGGACGTTTCTCCTCTACTAGTTTCAAAACTGTACTTGATTTTTGTTTTGTACTCAAATGGCTGGGGTGCAGGATGATCTCAATTTCATTTAGAAAAGCAAATCATTTAGGCTTTTTTTGAAAATATGCTTTTATAATTTAAGATGAAAATTCATCTCTTCCTTACTTCTATATGTATTTGTTTAAAATATGAAGCTATGAAAAGCAGTGAGCAAAGATACTCCAGATACAACTTGCCCTCTCTCAGTCTCTAACTTATGCCATGCAGGATACTGAGACAGTCACAGAAGATATGCAGGTGAAGGTCAGTGTAGCAAGACTTCAATAATAAACAATGAGATCAGAGGGGTTTCAGAGCTGCCACTTAATTTTTACTAAGCTTTCAACATTAGTTCCTGTTAACTCCGCACACATTTCATGAAGCCAGTGAATTAATCCAGCCAGGATAACAATTACATGAAAAGATCACAATACACACCTGGGTATTTTATTAAGATGAAATATTTGATCATACTAATTCCAATAGTCTAAAAGAATGATTAGAGAAGGAATTTTATTTCTGCCAAAAAAAGTATCCAGCTTTGCAAGCCTTAATTTGTCTAAAGTTCATTCACATTCTTTATTTTATTAGAGATGGATTTTGAGAATAATTTAGATGTATTATCAATACACTATCTTAACTATGTCTGATTTCCCACAAATGCCATAAGTTGTTGTGAAAATAATAAGAAAATGTCCATGAAATTGGTGGTCATGGTTAATGTATTTGGGTGTGTAACATTTCAGGACAAACAAAAATTTAATTTTTTTAGTATAAATAAGACAGATTTCTTCATTTCCCTTGTGTCATTTATGCATGATAATTAAAAAATCTTTTTAACAAATCCCAATTCCCTTTACCTCACCCCAGCTGTTAGGTGACTAGGGCTCAGAAAATACATATATTTATTTGTGCATACTACTATAGTAGTGGCTGGCTTTATTTGTATGCATTCCTGTATTAGTACAGTCTTAATGTATTTTACTTGACAAATTTTTATGCAGATATTACAGCACATTTTTGACCACATGTTGGAACATTTGTGAGCTAAAAAATTCCATCTTTATGTTTGAAATTTATGGGAACACAATTAAAATGAGAGGGGTCCAAAGGTATCAAGATAATTACATTTTTCTAATCTTACTAAACAAGATAAATTACCTGCAGGCCCTCTTATAAAAGATGAAATCTTCATAATAAGTGAATTAATCAAGCAGCAGCTTGCTTCTGCACTTGCATTTATAACAGAAATGATTCAAAGACTTATTTTATGGGGAAATTAATGGGAACAGGCTTTTCATTCTTCTGCACCAATTGAAAACCTCAGCAACCAGCTGCCCACTTGTCAAGAAAACAGAAAGAAGCTGGAAACAAAGATAAATAAAAACACCTTTTTCCTGGCACTTTTGAAGAGAGAAAGGAGCTCTCATTTACAGCAGCCATCTGTTTGTTATTTAATATGGGTGAATTACATGCTGTAATGAGTTTGTTTTTGCATCACTCAGTGCAATGGAACACAAGTTCACTCTCATAATGTGCAGCAGTTTTTAAAAGCTAATCATTTAATTGGACACAATCGTCAATGACAAATGGAGATGTAAAAACTCAGCCAGCTGTAGAGTGAATATGTAATCATTGTGAAATCATATTATTTTACATGCTTGACGACTCCTTAATAGTATCTGATGTTGGTCATAACCGCAGTCTGAAGAATTGAAGGAACCTGGTGAAAACCAGCATTTCAAAATGGCCTTATGTAATTGGCCTACTTCAATGCCTGTGTTAGAATCACCATTTGACGTGGGTATGTAAAGCCTTTCTAAAGCATTTATGATTGTCTAATTTTAGTTTTGATTTTTATATATTTTTCTTGCATTCCTTTGCAGTCAAGAGTTACTACTTAGAAGCAGCTTGGGTATCATTTTTTAATGCTTTAGTGATTTGCAGTGATATGTTGCTTTTGCATATAACATCACAAACAGATAAACAGGGAGACTTGAAAGACTGGAGATTTGCAAGTATTTTTCCTTTTTAGTAACTTATACCCAAACTCTCCTGCTGCAGGAGACAAAGCTTGTATCTTATGCCTAAAGATGTGCACATTACAGTTAACGTTTAGACAATGCTGCTGCCATGTTCTTACCAAAATAAAATAAATCTCCATTGCAAAGATTTTACTGTTGAATTCTTCTCCAAGAAGCCAGCATCATGAACAAATTTCAGCAATAAGAATTATATGTTATTTCTAGGCATCTTCAAAGAATTACAGGGAATAAAGTCATGACAAATTTGCTTTTGCAATGAATGTTGCAACTTGTATATATTCTCAATTTGTATTATTGATTGAGAGTCTTATAGAAATGAGTACTTTCTTATTTATTCTATTTTTAATAATGCTAGTGCTCATAGAATGTTCTTATCATTAAAAGGCATAAGGGATATAAGTCTACAGTCAAATTGTAACATTAATCTACACTCTATTTGCAGCATTTTTAGGAAAGATGAGAAATAACCCTTGTTTTTTTGAAAAAATTCTAGTTGTTCTCTCTGTACAAAAAATGTGTCAACATTTGTTATTAAAGCTAATAAAATCCAAAGAACTTCATGTCTTATATACACAATAATGTCTTCCAATACTTATTTTTATTTGGTATGTAATATTTTTATTGCATTGATGCTCTTATAATTATGTGTTCTCTTTTTATATTTAAAACCAAAGTTCTATCTTCTAATCAGACAAATCTGTAAAAAAATCAGCATATTTGCATGTTTGTTTTCTTTTGCAGGTCATTAGTCCTTTATCATGTTTATTCCTTCATAAATAGTGTTTTCAAATACTTGCAGTTTGTTAGAATAAGAGGGAGCAATCTTTGAATTGTCATAAAAAATAAAGACATGAAAGTAGGACATGGTTCAACATTTTCCTTATATTACTCATTATACATAGAAATTCTTTACATAAAAATGCTAAAAATATCAATCTAGGATAAGAATGTATATCACATTAACAAAAAAAACACCAGAAAAGCATCTTCAAAATAATGACAATATTCACCCAGGATGTTAGGTAAAAACAGATCTCTTACAAATTAAGAAATCAGTCCAAATATTCTCTGAATATGACCTTAAAGCAACCAAATATCACATTATTTCTAGTAAATGGTTAGCAGAGTGGAAAGGTAAATACAGATGGAAAATAGAATTTTGAATGTGAAGATAAAGTCCGTTCTAAGCATAATTCACACAATATAATTAGCTACATGATTATTTGTGGTGAACCTCATCTAATCACCAATATATAAGTTCCATTCATTTGTTCAAAACTACTCAGATACAAAGGCATCATTAGGTACTAGGAAAAGGCTCTGAAGCAGAGACTGATATACCCACATGTCTATTGATATGAAGATGCATTGAAATGACAATTATTCACAAGAGACCATACATTTTTGAAGGTACTTTTCTTTTATTTTTTCCCACAGGTTTGTTCTTGGCCCTGTGGGCCAAGGAAGTAAACCAGGGGAAAATTTTCAAAAGAGAAAAACATGATGAATGGCCAGTACTTTGGTAAGGATGAGAGTGGTTTTTGTGCAATTCCACACTGGCGAGGTTTATACCAGAGAACCCACAGCTAAAAATCTTAAATCTCTTCAATGTATGAAAACTCTTTACTATTATAAACATTGTAAATATACATCTTCAAATGTTTTTGTTTGCTCTTTACTGAAATCTTTTATTTGAGCTAAAACACGAAGAAAACATCGTTTTCTTATGCATTAAAAATGAAACATTTTACGTCCTTATATTTCACAAATAAATAGAATTAAAAATATTGGAAACTGAATAATTAATTTCCATAGATAATTTTACAGTGGGGGAAATTGAGAGCAGACTTCTCTGACCAATTGTCCTGAGTCGGTCATCCAGGCAGTGTGCACCCTGCACCACATTGTCTCAAGACCTGAATTGTATTAGTCTCAACAAATAATATGATTTTACCTGAGTTGAGGAAATAAAACAAGAAATGAGGATTCCCAAAAGTCTCCTTCTAGTATATAAAGTACCAATATAGACATTTTCGTTTTGTAGTGCACTTCTCTATAAAAATAGCCACATAGTTAGACAGGTTCATGTTTTCATTAAATTAAAATGTGTGGACAAATTTAAAAAATTCTATGAAGTTATTATATGAGAAACCCTGCTCAGTATAACTAGAAGGTGCCATTTTTCCATATTCCTTAATGAAATCAGGACAAATATAAATTCACATTGTATGAAATAAATCATATGAAGCAAATGAAAGAGTAAGGCAGCTTTATTTTTTTTCAAATGATTAACAAAAATAAATGTGTCTCCTGAAGTGTACAACTAGTCAGAAATATGTTTAACATCTCATTAATGGTTGACTTAAGTAAAATAATTATTATCAACAAAATGCAAAATAAATTTAAGAGAAAAAGTATGTTAAATAATATTATAAAATTTGATGAATATCAAAGGAAGAACTGAATACTATGCTACAATGATCATTTCAGTAGAACAGGAAAATTGATATTTTAGAAGCATCCATAATAAAGAAACTGGTAAAACATTTCTATATTTTACAAGCATTTTCATCATGGTGGTGTATTTTAGTTTCTCCTGATTTGTTCATCTTGGATCACAAGAATGACATTCACAGAGTTCTGAGGAATGTGGAGAGCCACGTGGGTAAAGGATACTTCAGGGTTAGGTTCCCTAATTTTACCAACACCAAGGTCCACTTTAAGAACACCGCTATCTCTTAAGACCATCCAGAAAACTATTCAGGAGGAAATATTAAATATTAATAATATGTCTTTAAAGAGGACAAAATCACCATGACTTCTATTTCTTTCTAGTATTTGGGATAACACTAAAGATAACTGTGGAATCAGTAATATATTTCCAAGATTTTTCATGGAGAAACAAAAGCACTTATACAGAGCTCTTTCTAATTATAAATAAAATTAAGACTGATATTCTTACTTTATTTTAAGTGTGAGCTTCTCCCTTATTTCCAGGTCTAAGGTACTTAGTATATTCCAGAATGACAGAAGTAAAAGGCTTTACTACTGATTTTGTGTCTTGAAGTGATGTACAAATACGTTAAGAATTATAAAGCATCAGAATGTAATTTTCTCCCTGTGACGAAAGATAATCTCTCTACCAATAGAGGAAGTCTCACAAGTGTTTTCTCCTCTTTGAACACTCACTTGCTAAGACATCTTTATACAATAAAACACTGAAAGATACAGCAGTCATCAACAGATGGAAGAAGGAAAAATATTTTTAAAGGTAGCAAAATATTTTGCAAGGGTCCTTTACTGTATGAATTGAATTTACCAAAGAAGGACTGAGATGAGAAAATAAAATTATTTTTCTTTGCCTTCATTTCTCAGGCCCAGGACACAGTGCACAATTCATTTCAAATGCCATATACAAGTTACTTACATTTTAACATTTATGTTATACTTCAATAATACAAATTTATTTTTATGTTGAAAATGTTTTGTTTATCCTAAATCTGTATTATATTCATCTGTAAGAAGCAGTAAAAAATATTCCCAATAGGCACAGCATTCTTTTTACCTGTCCTGTCCATTGGAATATAAGCAAAGGTACAACAGTTGCTAGCCACTTAATAACTTTTTATTATATAACACTTGTTAAAAATTTACAACTATCAGTCAATGTGCTGGAGACATAAGGAAGAAAAAAAAGACAATGGAAATAGTTCTCACCCAAATTCAAACAACCCCAAGGCAATAGGGAAATTATTCAGAGGGTAAATTATTCTTTTTATGTAAAAATTATAAAATAATTTATCATATTGTCCAGATATTTTTCTTATTAATATTGTATCTCATCCATTTAACTGTCATGGAAGCCACTGAATCTGTGCTTCAGATTTAAGTGAGTAAGGATAACAGGGCCGCTATATTGTCTGAGTTAAAAAAAAAAAGAGAGAGAGAAGCAAAGATTAAGTACACTGCATTGGCAGAAGACAAGAAATGTGTTCTCTTAAGTGTGTTTTCAGATGATTTTTAAAAACATATTTCTGGGAATGTTTTGTCCCCTTCCAAAGTGATGGCCAAAAAGACTATCACTGTTACTTTAATGACATTTTTAAAAATTCTGTTTAACAAATTACTTTATATTGGTTTTCCTTTATCATTGTAGTCTCTTTTTCTCTCTCTAAATTAGAAAAATTTACTATTTTATTCAAAGACCCAGGTTTGATACCAATAATTTCTTTATATTTTCCAAGATTCAATGGAGAATAAAAGAGAAAACAGGAAAACTTGATAATTTTTCACACTTTGTTATTATAGTAATTTTATTTTATTTTGCTTCATATAATTGTGTTTTAGCCTGTGGATCCTTAGTTGCTGGCTTTGGTCAGGAGGATTGTTTCAAGTTCGAAAGCATACAGGTGTACAGAATGAGATGCTTCCATAAAGAAAATTATTCTTCAATTTGATGCAAAGCAGGAGATTTTTTTTAAGGTAGCAATTCATACAGTAAAGGACCCTTGCAAAGGGACTTTAGTGAGGAAGGACTGAGATGAGCAAATAAAACATAGACAGAATTCCCTTTTCTTATAGAGCATGGTGCTTTGTGATGTGACAGGAAAACCTGATAATTCAAGGAACACAAGCACATGGCCAGGGCCGTAAACTGTGATACAGGTGCTGTATAGAATATATGGGACAACTGTTCTGATTGGTTGAGTAAGAGGATTCTGCTCAGAGGAACCAAGATTTGAAATGAAAAGAAAGGAATAAGAGCAAATATCTAGATAAAGAGACTCCATGGAGAATGACTTCCAAGTGGGAGAAATGTCATGTTCACAGGCAATAGTATGTGAGAGAACAAAATGTTATGTTTTTTTAGTTTATTAATAGTATTTGTAACCAGCACGTAAGAGCCAGAAAATAAAACATATTGAAAGTCACATCACTGCCACAATTTAGTTATATATATATATATATATATATATATATATATATATACATATATATGTATATATAACTAATATGTGTATATATATATATATAAATGCAGCACTAATGGAATGTTTTATGTATATAAAAAGAATGGCTTATTTTTGTGACAATAAATGTAACATACCATTGAGAGCAATGTCTGTACTGAATGCTGGCAATTAATGAGTAAACCTGGAGAATGTCTAACATCATACAGATTGGGTCATGGCATTCTTGCTTATTACTATGAATAACTGAGTCTGCACCACCACCATATTTGTCAGTAACCTGATATGGAAATCAAACAATCAATGAAAACGTGAGGTCCTGTTTCAAATAATATAGAGTATATGAAAATTATCATATAATTTTTGTGACAAAAAATCTTGTTCCTTTTATGTACGATTTATTGTGTGGCAATACCCTATATTACTGTAGTATATTAAAGTTGCCTTGCAGAAAAAATAAGAACAGGATGTCCCATCACTTGTGAAGAGACAGAAGAGACACTGTTATGAGTTCTTATGTTATTTAGCTGCTGTTTTTATTAAATACTAGGATTTCAATTAGATCAGCCTCTCCTTTATCTGTAGCAGGGCATAAACCTTCCTACGAGAAGTGGCTGGAGAAGTACAAATGATAAGATTATTTTGTGTCTTCCCCTCAGAACTGCAATGAAGTCTGGCTGTGTGATTAAGAGTTGTAATGATCTCCCTTATTTTTATGCTGCCATTTCTAAATGCTTATGACACTATCTTGATCCTGGTCAAAGTAATGAAACATGCCACAAATAACACTCAATGCAGATTGCCTGACCGAACGCGATTAAATATTAATTGATAACCAAAATTTATAGCTTAAGCTGAAAGTCGTGAATTGAGGGTAGGTAGAGATCTTGAATGTCTGCCTGTGTAATGGCATGCTGATTTACAAATCAGTATAATCACACGCTTTATTAACTAACCCAGACTATGTATGATAGGGAAAATGGCTGCTGCTAATACTAAGGCCAAGGGAGCACGCTTAAATTGAGACAGACTGCCACTATGTGTACTCCTGTGTTTCCTCATCCTCTCCATTGCAGAGTTTTCATTATTATTCTTACCCTTTAAATATATCAAGATTACTAAAAATAAAAAAACATTCTGTAAAGATAATGTCACTGGTATTGTAAACAATTCCTGAGACACAAAAAGTACTTAAGTATCATCCTAGACAGATAAATATAATTGAAAGGCTAATGTTTGGCAATTTACACCTTGGTAATTTTGTTTCTGCATTTGTTCTTTTATTTAATATATAAGATGTAATGCTATAGAATGTGATATTTTGATGCTATAATAATTTGTGCAAAATCACCATCAATTTCAACATATCCATTCCCTCAAGTAGCTATCATTTCTTAATGATAATAGCATTCACAGTTTTTTTCTAGATGTTTTGAAATATTAAGTAAATAATTGTTATCTATAGTCACACACAGTGTGCCAAAGCATTGTGGAATGCCCTACTATAAACTTACTGTGACTTAGTCACCACATATAGACCTGTTCTCAACTCTCTGTCTACCAATGTATTTAAAGTACCTACCTTGAAATGAATGTACGCTGATATATATATATATATATATATATATATATATATATATATATATATA
>CAJQZJ010018033.1:6572576-6612482 GCA_907164525.1 Lophiomys imhausi
ACACACACACACACACACACACACACACACACACACACACACACACATACACACACACGCACACACAGGCACACAGACACACAGTGAGCTCATTTGGATAAATAACTTAGTTTTCAAATTATAACAGTTAATTGAAGTGAGCTGGAAATCATTGCTGATTAGTCATTTTCTCTGTTATTTAATCAAGCATCATAATTTTTACACTACTAAAATATAAAGAGCACAGTAAGAATTACTGTTGTTAAAGGATTCACATGGTTTTTCTCAAGCAAGTCTTTCAGGAGCTTAACCTTAACTATTACTTCCCCACCTCCCTCCTTCTACATTGTATGTTTCTTGCTTTTGTTTTCTTTCTGTCTGTGTCACCACTGAAGCATGGCTTTTACTCCCAATCTTCTTGCTTATCCTGTCTAAGATGTAGGTGTCATCATCATATTGATATAAGTATGAATTTCTCATATTAATATTTTTGACAAAATGGCATTAAGCAAACTTTGGTCAGACTAATTTTTCTCCAAATTCTATATACCACATTCTATAGGATTTTTTGCAACTAATGAAAATGTTCTGATTTCATTTTCCTATGTAAAAAAATGGAGGATATTAATATTGCACAGATTACGACAAATGTTAAATGTTTTGTGCAATATTGTATGTCACACCTCCTGCCACACCAAGACACATAATAGTGCCTAAATAAACTTCCCTTCTATCTCAGATATTTGTGACTTATCTTGTCATGCTTCATCTTGTAGGGAATACATTCCAAGTCAGTTCTTGTTTCTCCATGAATAGAAAAATGGACCTGTGTCTGCCACTCTCATTTCAGCTGCAATAATCTATGTTCTCTAGAGACAGAGTAGAATATACTGGCAATATCTGTCCTTCTTGTGAGAAGCAAGCTTACAAATCCAGTTACAGTGTTTATTTTCTTAATTTCATTTCCTTTTAATCTTTCAACCTCTGTAAAGGTCTTTTTTTTGTCCTTGTGACTTCTTCTTAGAGTTGTAAATCACAATTTTATTTACAGTAAATTTATCTATGAGAAAGAAGAATTGTGTTTTTTAATCAGTCAGTAAGATATAATTTACACATTTAATTATTTTCACTGTATTTTGGAGAGCTTAGTAGGTATGTTTATTTATTTATTATTTTAAAATACTTTTGTTAGTTTATATGTTAGTCTAATTCTTCAGGATACATACTAAATGGATCATCATAGAAATTATCTTTTCAAATCAGTTTAGATTAAAAGGTGAAAATGAGATGCATTTAAAAGCAATTCTTTTTATGTTGATGTCTCTGTGTTTGATATTGCTTCTTTCTAAAGAGAGACATTTTCTCAATAAATATTTTTATTTAAGTATTCTTTGGTATATCAGAAATGAAGAATAGCAGGTGCTTGTAACCAGAGAGTTAAGACCAGAAAAACCTTAGAAATGATAATATTGATCAAGCATCATTCACTTTTCAACACAGCTGTCTTTAGTAATTATTAACAATAGTAGTATCTTCATCTCTGTAAAACTCAACTTATTAGGCCACTTCTGTGAAAGATGACACCATCTCAGTTATATAATAGGATGCTTTATTTTATATCTTTATTTAGAACAATGTGAGCTGTCATTGAGCTGTGGAATAACATTGAGATGTAAGTTAGGTGACTTGACCTACAAATATTTCTTACACCAAATGATTTATGTATTACATTGAAAAACAAAATGTACTATTTTACAAATGAATAATATGCATCATATATACAACATAGTTAGCTTAACTTGCTTAGGAGTATATACATTAAATTCATGTTTTGATAAAGATTTTGTCTTTGATTGTATGGTAGGATTTTATTCTAAGAGCACTCCCAAAAATGAATTAAAAAAGGACTAGACTTTTTTGTCCATGTACTACAGGACACCATTTCAAACTCATGTGACATTTTCTACTAGTTGAAAAATATGTAATACATTCATGGATTAAATACCACTCCAACTAAGAATAATCAATCAAAAATGACAGCTGATTGATTTCTTTAGTAAATGAGAATATACTTATTGTTTAATTGATATTAGTATGTTCTAAAGGTGATGGGAAAGTCATATATTCAAAAGAATATTGCAGCTGTGTTAGTGAGAATCTAGAAGGTTCAAAATATGATTCACTGAACAACTTGAAATTGTTTTCCTGTCAAGAGAAGGGAATTTATGACTCATTCACTTATTTTGAACTTAACATGAATGTAGATAATAAACAAAAAAATGAGCTCATAATGAGTTCTCAATTTTTAGTTTTTCAACAGTTCCTTCACAATTACTTTGAATAAAAGATGCTTTGGATGAAATTTATAACGCCTTCCGTAGTAAGGCAAATACTATGTGAAAAATCTCCTGAGCCCTATGAATATAGAACTTAGGAGAAAAAGAAGGTAAGAAACAGATGGCTCTACAAGTATGGATATTTTAAAATCAACACTAATATAAGTTGAAATAAAGTACTCATTAAGAATGCCATCTTAATCATGAAAATTGTCGTTGACTTTGTTACCTAAAACCATTTTCATAGATTATAGAAAGGAATTTTAAAAACCTAATTAATGAAGTATATGATGAATGTGTGACACTTATTTATTTATAATATTGATTTAATAATTATTTATAATTATGAATTCTTCCCAGAATAAAATGAATAGCCCCTTAGTTTCAAGAAACAGAATCTATAAACATTTTTAATTGCTTTCATGCTTTTGGAAATGTTTATTAGCTAGGTTTACTTCTTTTCTTTTTCTAAAATATATTTTAGCTTATATGTTAGCCTAAGGCAAAAGGTCCATGCTAAGAATATTTTTCCTTCTAGCTTCATAACAGTTAATTGACTATTAAAAACACATGTTATTTTGATACTGATCTAATCATTACATATTACAGCATGTACATAACCATATTATAAAAAATGCCAAAAGTCAAGTACATGTAAAAACCTAACAGAAATCCTTAAAATTAATCAAAGTAAAATATATTTTGATATAATCTTGTCTATACAACTGTTTTATTTCATATTAATCTTTTTAAATACAACAGCAAAATTATATAATTATGTATATGACAAAACATATATGTATATATGTATTTAGCAAGCTTCCAACATCTTCAAAAGTATGATTCCCGGTATTAATATATGTTATGGTTTGAATATATTTTAAATATAACCAAATATTCATGTCTTAGATGCTTAAATTTGGTAAGATATTTTGAAAGATAAGTTATTGTTAAACACTTTAACACATAACATTCTGGTCATATTCACAATCCTACCCTTTGCTACCATGTTGTCACCCTCACTTGGCCCCTCACTTCACCAAGTCCGTATTCCACTTTCCTGACTTTTGCGATTGTCTGGGATTTTACTTTCTGATCCACTGGATTTAGTAAGGCTTCCCATGTGGGAATGAGTATGGAGCTATCCACTGGAGAGTGAGTAATTGGCCAGTGTGACAACATCAGTGAAGAGATTGACTTCCTCCCCATGAACAGCCTTCAACTTTGGACCTGGCAGGTTTAAGAGGTCTAAGACTTCAAGAGTTTAGGCCTGTTTGATGTTGTTAGGTATGAAGGGTATTGTATTTAAAAGTGTTGAAATAGTGGTTGTTGTTACTTGAATTTACAAGTTTGCCTTTTGTCAGAATTGCTTTTGACAAAGGTCTGGAATCAGTTAAGTTTCCTTTAAATAGAATAGCAGCAGAGGAAAAAAAAATTATTACATTCTACTTACTAGTCTCCCATCCTTAGAACTTGTCATGATAGAACATGATGGAAGAAAATTTTAAAATACTAATTTTAAATTTATCATTTCATGTTCTTGGACATGCTCTTCTTTATCAACCATTAATATGAAATGGTGGATAATTATGGATTTCATACACAAGATTATAGAGGTAAAGAGACTTGTACTAAGGAAATATTGGTGTGGGGACAGTCTTTAGTCTTACAAGTTACATTAAGGCTTTTGCTCCTTTTCCTTTCCTTTATTCCCTTTCCTTCCCTTTCCTTCCCTTCCCTTCCCTTCCCTTCCCTTTTTCCTTTCCTTAGAATTTTGGGCCTAATATTCATCTTAGATCCAGTCCTCTCATCTTTACAAGACTGCCTTCAACTTTCTCTACTGCATAGCACTATTCTGACCAAAGTTTAGGAATTGATCCTGGATCCCGAGCTTTAATGATTATTTACAAAATAAGAGTTTATACCTTAAATGCTTCTGAGAATTGCTCACGATAAAAGCTGGTTCCAAGCGTTGGCCATGTGAATTGATGAAACCTCTAGGAACTGTGTCCTAGCATAGGTCTGTGTGACATTGAGGGCATTCTTTCAAAGGGGACAAAATGATGACAGCCTCTTCTTTTTTACTCTTTTCACTTCTCAGTCATGTGGTGGGGAATTCTGTTTTGCCAGCCACCCACAGCTCTCATGTGCTGCCTTGTCTCCAGCCCTGAAACAATAAAGCTAATGGACAAATGAAACTTGCTAACTTCTTCTACTTGACTTGATCTCAAAGGCCCTATGTAATGACAGAAAGCTGACTAGCATACCACCACCTTTGGTTCCATAATAAGCTAAAAGAGTTTAAGATAAAGAAAAGCATTTAGACATGAACAGTATTTCTTTTTCTGTTGAAAAGAGAAGGAACTGAAATAATTTGCCTAAAATCATATAAAAGGTGAAATTGGATCTTCATCCTAAATTCTTGTTAGCATTTGATTCCCAGTCACAAAGAAGGTTTGTCTATTTGTTTTATCTGCCCAATTATAATTTAGAGACAGTAGCTGGAAGTGGTAATATTATATTTTATCATTGGTAGTAGGACTAATAGGGGTGCTTTTCAATCTATACAATGTTTACATTATCATCATTGGGTGCTCCATTTGAAAGAAGAATCTCCAATACACAGGGAATCCCATCAGGTGCTCATTCTTCTAGAAGAAAAGTAAAGTAATGTCCAGAAAAGAACTTGAGGCTTTGTTTTAGTATGTATAATATTAGATACTGTTGCTATAATTTTGAGTCTATAAATGATTATTAATTTTATATTGATATTTACATTAATATTAAAGAATATTTAGGTCAGTCTAGTCTATACTGTGCAATAAATGAAATTACTCATGGTTATCTTAATAAGATTTAAACACATTGTTCCTAAACAAACATGAACAAACAAAAGAAAGACACACTCATACACACACCCTCTAACCATAAGTTAAGAGTCAGGCCCTGATTATGCATCTCATATGATTATGGCCAACATTTTTTTCTTTCTGGTAGTTTTAACTGCATGTCAGATTTTTCAATTAAATTAATTTTCAAATAATTAAAGAATATGAAATACTGACTTTGACTTTTAAAATAAAAATATATTGAAGATCACTAATTTGGAGTCTTCTATATTTTTTCATTGAATTAATCAATCATCTGATCTTGTGGCTTCATTAAACCAGAAAAATTCAATGCACTATTGGCACAAGCTATTTTTGGGAGTGTGAAACTCTTGTAGACAAATTGTTCAATGTCTGGTTATATTCATTTAGAGCTAAAAGTAGAAAAACTTTGATTGTTCAATTATTTAGTACAATTTTCTGTAAGTTATTATAAAATATATATTTGTTTAAAACATTCATTTGTATCTCCCAGTTCGGTAGATTGGGAAGACCAAGAAATGAGTCTCTGAAGACCCTGAATAAATGTGAGCACACTTTGTAATTTCTAAATAACACCTATCAGTTAATATCTGCCTAAGATGAAGAGCAGAGAAAAAGCTCATGTAGATAAAAGTACTGGTCTAAATATCAATTCATCTCCCAACATGCCCACATATACAAACATACACCCGCTGTCAACATCTCTCTGGGAAGCTCCATTTTAGTATATGGATTTTGAAGGATGTATACAGTAGCAGTCTATATGACCAACCTCATTATTGATCAACCCTAATGCATAAAATACTATCTCATTTATGGTATTATGTATGTACACACACATACACACATGCACATACATGCACACACACGGTGGGGGTAACTTATAAAAAATAGTTTGGGTCAAATCAACTAATTTTTAAATTCTTTTAAATTATTAGTCAAATAAGTTTTTAATGTTTCTGTTTGATTACAATTAAAATTGTATTTTAAAAGTTATAGTTGTGCTCTTCAAACCCATGAAGGTAATTCGAAGGTAATTTACTTTGTGACCAAATGTTTACTTCAGGAAAACTCAACAATAGCACATGCTGGCGAGGATGTGGAGAAAGGCGAACACTCCCCCATTGCTGGTGAGACTGCAAACTTGTGCAAGCAGTTTGGAAATCAATCTGGAGATATCTTAGAAAATTGGGAATAAATCTACCTCAAGACCCAGCCATACCCCTCTTGGGCATATATCCAAAAGATTCGAAACGAAACCACAAGGACATTGTGTCAACAATGTTCATAGAAGCTTTATTTGTAATAGCCAGAAACTGGAAACAACCCAGATGTCCTTCAACTGAAGAATGGATAAAAAAAGCTGTGGTACATTTATACAATGGAATACTACACAGCTATCAGAAATGAGGAAATCATGCAATTCGAAAGCATTACCTGTCATTTAAATAGCATTAATCTCTTCAGTATTTCTGAGATTATATAATTTAAGAGCTTTCATTTTTCTAGTTTGCTCTTCCTGCACTCAGTAAATTTTCATCAGAGATTTTTTTCCTGATATTAAATATATTAAACTACAATTAAACTATAACCATGATTTTATTTTCATAGCATGTACCAATCATGTACCTTTTTGTGAAAAACAGTATAGTAGCTTTATATAATGGGGAAAATGAGAATTCATAATGGAGATATTTGAGACCTCATTTTCTTTCAGAGTAGTATTGTTCATAATATCATATTCTGCTTAAGTAAATCTTAGCAATACTATCCACTTCAGTTGTGAACAATATGTAATATCATTTGCTAAAAAATAAACAGATAAGTAAACAATTCACTCACTAAAATCAATTACACCTAACTCCAAGTAAGTTAATTTCAGCACTCGTTGTTCTGTTTCAAGGGTTTAGATTCCCTCAGGTACCAGTCTTCAGTAAAAACTATTTGACATCACTTATTTCTGTTCTTGATGAAACTCACATAGCTCATCACAGAAAGATTTTAAGCTTTAATCACATTAGCCATGTATTTATTTTAAAAGTTATGTAGCTATGATTTGTCTGTTCTATGTCTATTTTGATGAAAGTAGTAAAAAAAAATGACCCTAGGATAGCTTATGCTAATTAGTGAGTTCTCTCATGTAAAATGAAAGTGAGAGGAAGAAAGGGAAAGAGAAAGAGAGAGATAAACAGAAAGAAAAACAGAAACAGAAAGAGAAAGAGAAAGAGAGAGAGAGGAGATGGAGAAGATATAAAACTGAAGCAGGGTATGAAGAATGAGACAGAGGGGACAGAGGGAAGGAGAAAAGAAGGGAAAAAAATCACAAATTAAAACAGATATAGATGCACTTATATATTAATTATCCAGGCTATCTGAGAATAAAACATTAAACTTTAGTAAACATGAAAATGGATAATTGATGTTATAATACAATTACTGAAAATATTTTGCAATTTTCACAATTTTGAATTTAACTTTCCTAAAAGATTATAGGACCAACTGGAGGGTTCAGTGGATTAAATTTCTTCCTACACAAACATGACGACTTAACTTCTTTTGTAAATCCAATCTGGAAAGAGAGAATCTGCTTCTAATAGTTGTCCTCCAATGTCCTCCACACATGTACTTTGGTGTGTTCATACCTATACACAGATATCATACATACATACACACACACACATGTACATGCACACAGTGATAAATCAAATAAATAAAAGTAAAGACTGTAGGGTTTAGAGTTACATACTGAAATATTTACAGCTACATGATAAGATGTTCAGTTTTTTAAAAGAAATTATGTCTCAGCAGGTGGCTAATTGGCTGAATTTAAATTGGCAGCATGTGATGGGCATATGAGACCATTTTATGTTATACTGTTCTTTGTTGTACTGTTACATTTTCCATCACAGGTCAATGATATGTTCTTAAGTTTTTTATTGAATTTTTATATATTTATTTTGTGTGCTCATGTTCAGGTCAGTGAACAACTTGTGGGTGTCAGTTCTCTCTCTCTCCCATTGATTCCTGGGGATTAAAGCCAGGACATTAGGTTTTTCAGTAAGTGCCTTTACCCCTTAAACCACCTTTGTGGCCCAAAATATTAATAAGATTTGAAATACTTATTTGAGTTATCATCATTGTGTGTTTGTATTTCTGTGTGCTTCTGTGAACCTCATTCATTACAGATTTGGTAATATGTAATTGTAAGAAAGAAAATAAACAATGAGGACATTTCCATTAGTAAGATTTTTATATCATGGATGTGAAGTCACAGACTTTCTGGTGTGGTGGTGTCAGATCTGCCATCTACATTTTCTATTATTAGAAAGAATGTCAACACAGAGGAACGGATGTTCTTCCTGTCACAGGGCTCATACTTAGACTACATTTGAGCATTATTTTTCAGGATGAAGTGTTCAATGATTTGATCACTTGTCACAAGACTCTCAGGGGAAAGATCTTGCAGAGAGTTCAGATTCCTTTTCTGTTTTAATCTCGAAAACAATGAACAAAGGCCCTACTTTTTAGTATAGCATAGTAAAATCCAAGTATTTTTCAAAAATTCTCATGAATATCAGGAATTATGCAGAATTTTCTGCACCTTTTATTGTCACGTTCATTAGTTACCTTACCAATTTTGTTATCATTTCATTTCTATCAAACGATGTATTCAATTTGATCATATTCTCAAGAGGCTCGGAAGGAATTGCTACATAATTGCTTGGTAAATAATACTGAAAGAAGTTCCCAATGAAGTCATGGAATTAAGCAGTACTGATGAGTATATTGTGGAGATCTTTATTAAGCAAAGGCATCCACAGTGATACACACTTTCTTCTATAATTCCTCCTGTCGTTGATTGAGCCACAGTATGGTTGACAGTGACGTTTCAAAAACTGTTATTAAATATGATGTCACAGGATGAAAACTGTTTGCACCTATTTGGAATGCTGGGCACACAAATGATGCGTGCGTGTGTGTGTGTGTGTGTGTGTGTGTGTGTGTGTGTGTGTATCTGTGTCTGTGTGTGGGGGTTATATGGAGAGAAAGAAAGAAAGAAACTCATTTTCAATAACCTGTAAAATTATTATTTTATACTTTACAACTTTTTCATATAAAAAACAACATATCTATATTCTTTGTGCTGAGAAATTTAATACACGCTATTTCCTACCTGATGAAGGATAATATATGTCTATTTTCAAATGTGGGCCAGTAATTGTTAAAAATTCATACCATAGGTCTTCCATTTTATTTCAACACCTACAAAGTCAAAGTATTCATGCTTTTATTGCTACTAAATGTTTAGATTCTTTTACGCTTATGCAGCTCATCCAATCATATGAAAGTGTACGAGAACTTTGAACAAAATAAATAAATAATTAACAGAATTCATGATTAATATTTGCATCATTATGTTATGTCTAGTTGTTATATTTATGGCAGATTATACTGAATTCAGCAGCCAATAGCATCAAAATTTTAAGTAACAAGTTCTGATCTTATAATAAATATTAAGACAGTAGGTATCTGTTGTTGTCATCACCCCAGCTGTGCACTTCCTGAGATTGTTATTTTCTAATGTTTCTTTTGTTGAAGAAACTTCTCAATTCAATTTAGATTTGTGTCTCCAGTGTCATGTTTGATAAACAAAATTATTTAAAAGGTCACATGATACTTTCTCATCCTGATGTACAATGTATTGATAGAAAGTTCTTGTAAATTAATATATTAAAAGGAATTTAAATTCATTATTATGAATAAATGCTAATGATTTTTTCTGCATCATTAAATCTTAATATCTACAGTAAGTAAAATAAAGTAGAAGAGAGGCAAAAAGTATTACTTAAAAAGAGAGAAAATGTTCTGTGCAATTCCATGTAGAATGCAATGGCCTAATTTGTTCCTATGAAAAAGAATGGGAAACAGAATACAACAACACATATTTTGAAATCTTGATTTTTCAAAATGACATGATGAATTTTCCTGGAGTTCTCAAGACAGTAGCATGATGTTATTTTATTAAAATAAAATAATATAAATGAACTTTTAAAAATAATGTTGGGCTGCTTAATAGCATCTCAGGAGTTTGGAAGACAAGATGTCTTAAAATACTGAAAGTTATTTTGAAATTCTAATTCAATTTCCATGAACTTAAGCAAATACGTAGGAAAGAATTTCAAACATATAAAGGTGAAAGATTATTTCTTCTAAAAGTTTTTTTTTGCAATAATATAATTTGGACACATAAAGGAATGCTGAAATTTATTGTATTCTCACTGAATGCCATACATACAAAAGTAAATAAGAACAATAGAGCTGCCTTCCATATCTCCAACTATTTTGTCTTGACCTTGAATACCTCACACAAAACATTTCCATAGTATTCATACTTATGTGGTTTTCTCTTTTTAAGGAGGGAACACAGGGACAAGCTTCACTCTATCTCAATCATATTTAAAAGACAGAGAAACAAAATCCTTAGAAACTATTTGGCAATAAAATTGTCACCAGTCTTTCAAAGGGTCTGTGTTAACTTT
This sequence comes from Lophiomys imhausi, assembly GCA_907164525.1. Classification (NCBI taxonomy): domain Eukaryota; kingdom Metazoa; phylum Chordata; class Mammalia; order Rodentia; family Muridae; genus Lophiomys; species Lophiomys imhausi. The sequence continues at coordinate 6,583,302 of CAJQZJ010018033.1, forward strand.
AAACTCCAAAGATTTTGATTTCAATATATAAAGCTCTAAAAGAAAGATTAACTTTTGCCAGGAATGTGAAGCAGTAGATGAATTCATACTGAACTAGGATATCTATGAGCAAGGAAAAAGTTCTGTGATCAACATATCCACAGTGGAAAACAAGCCAAGAATATTATATATATAATAAAATCACACACACAAAGAGAAACAACTGTAAAGGCTGACTACATTGGAACTATAGGGGATTTATTTTTGTAATAAATCAGATCACATAAACCAAGTCAAGCAAGGAAATCACGATGGTAAAGCAAAGGCCAGGTTTCGAAGCATGAACCTGGATGCCAGGTACAAGGCAACAACCATCTTCACAATGTTTAAATAAAATGTTCATTCTTAGTGTCCTGCCTTGGTCCATTAGGAAGCCGACGAAATAAATGGTAGTCATTTTTTCTTCCTTTTCAGAATACACCCTCATTATTTCTAGCATCAGTAATGACTTAATATTATTTTCTAATCCACTGATATTCTGAATCTATTTTAAATTAATGTGTTTTAAAATCCTATCGTGTCAGTAGCTAATATAATTAATATTCTTATTTAGGCCATTTAGTGATACAATCATTACCATTGCTTCACACAGATGCCTTCATGATTTTTAAACTATAAAATCAACATTCAAATAGGATTCTCTTTATTTAAATAGACTTATTAGAAATTTAAAGCAGATGAAGATGGTTTCAATGAAATGAATAAATAATTAAGGCAAATCTCTACACTTGTCAGAAACTCCATATTAAGAATCAGGTGAGGAGAGACAGCCTTCTGACAGAGCTGTCATTTTTTTTAGTTAAAGGTAATGTTATTTTTTTTCCTTAATCTTGATGTTCTTTTCAAGTTTACTTGATCAAACCAAATGCCCGCCTAAAAAAGCTGCCAGATAACTTACACAGGTAATAATCAGAGCCTTTAATCACACATAAAAAGACCTCTTCTACTGTGTGTATTGCAGGAATCTTCCACAGACCAGGAAGGGCACATTTTGTACTTCCAGCAGCCTTAGTCACTGATCAGGTTGTGAAATAAAATAACAGATTGCATTTTACGAACTGGTCACTAGCAATGCCTCGTCAGCAGACCTAGACAATAATCCCCGAGTGTTGTAGGACCGCAGCCGTTAATAACCTGGCTTGTTAGTTGAAAGCTGGCAAAGTCTCAAGCATTTAAGAGGATTACTGCTATAAACCATATTAATTTTTTCTTAACATTCAAGTCCATGGTGATGGAGAGCTTTTTATAATAGAAATGGTGAAGTCAAACACAACAAAAAGCTACACAATTCTATTTTGGTTAGTGAGAGATTTTACAAGAGGAAAATAAAAGTCAAGCTTCATCCTATTAAACTGGTATGTTAATTTTTGATGAAATAATTTTAATTGCAAATCCTGAAAAGTAAAATGAGACATTATTTTGGAGAAGTTTGCCACAAGGATTTATTTCTATTAAGACTTGTTCAAACAGATTTTTTAAATTGACCTCTCAGTTACTTACTAAGGAAAGTATTAGGCAAAAAGCCCAATAAAATCAAAGCTTCAAACTTTTGACCTTAAAGAAATGTATCAATCGCTCGTCTGTCACATGAAACAAAATGTGAAAGCTAAATCTAAAGAAGGAATGAGACTGCAGTGGTTTAGATGGTTGTTTCAACACTATATGGTATCTGTGAAGCATTGAGATGATTATAAAGCCCTCTATTCTCAATTTACTTACCTAAAAATGAAGGTCGTAATGCCACATAACTCAGAACAATTCAGCATATTATGTGATTTAATATTTGAGTAACTAATGAAACACTTCTCTTCTTAATAGATTACTTATATAAGGTATGATATCTAAAAATAATTAAAGTTACAGAAAACTACATTAGAGATGTGGAAAATTTAAGATATATGGCATGTTCACATTGGAAGTAAAATAGTTAGGAAACTACTATTGAATAAAAATGTTCAAACTAATCATGTTTATAGATAGAAATAAAGAAAATGAATATATGCATACATTTGGAGTAATCACATATAATCAAATAATGAAGTGTCATTCAAATATTAGCAAGTAGAAATTTTGAGGATGTACGTTCAGATAATTTTAATATTTTATGTGACAATATTATATATTGTATCCAAAATTAAGATTTTGCTGACAGATTCAATGATATTACCATAAAATTCCAATGAAATTTTTCGAACTCATAATCCTCCTGCCTCTGCCTCCTTCAGCAAATCCTACCAGCATGTGCCACCACAACCGGCTCCAACACAATTCTTTTCAGACCTTGAAAGCACAATTCTCAACTTTATATAAAAAAAAATAAAAAACCCAGAATAGCTAAAACAATCCTATACAATTAAAGAACTTCTAGAGGTATCACCATCCCTGATTTCAACTGTACTACAGAGAAATAGTAAAACAAAACAAACAAAAAAACCCATGGTTTTGGCATAAAAAACAGGTTGATCAATGGAATAGAATTGAAGACCCAGAAATAAGCCCACACACCTACATACACTTGATTTTTGACAAAGACAAAACAATACAAAGAAAAAGAGCATCTTTAACAAATGGTGTCATTCTAACTGGATGCCTGCAAGTGGATAAGTGCAAATAGATCCATTTATCAACATACACAAAACTCAAGTCCAAAAGGATCAAAGTCCTCAACATAAAATCTGGCGCACTAAATCTAATAGAAAAGGAAGTGATGAAGAGCCTAGCATCTATTGGCAAAAGAAAATAGTTTCTGAAAAGAACATCAACAGCTCAGGCACTAAGAACAACATTTAATAAAAGGGACCTCATGAAACTGAAAAGCTTCTTGTAAGAGAAAGGGCACTGTCAAGACAAAACAACAGCCTACAGAATGGTAAAAGATCTTCATCAACTCCACACCTGACAGATGGCCAATTTCTGACACACACACACACACACACACACACACACACACACACACACACAAATGCATATATGCCCTCAAGAAACTAAGCACCAACAAATCAAATAACTAAATTAAAAAAGGGAGTACAGAGCTAAGCATAGTTCTCAACAGAGGAAAACAACCGAGATGTCCTTCATCTGACTAATGGAAAAAAATATGTGGTATATTTAAGGTAATTAATTAATTAATACTCAGCTGTCAGAAACAAGGAAATCATGTAATTTGAAACCAAGTGAATGGAACTTGAAAAGCTCATCCTGAGTGAGCTAACCCAGACCGAGAAAGATGCACATGGGATGTACTAACTTATAAGTGGAAATTAACCACATAGCACAGAAATACCATCCTACAGCCCACAGACTCAAAGAGACAGGAACCTAGCATAACTATCCTACAAAAATCCCCACCCAGCAGCAAGTCATGGACATGTTGCCTGTTAGTGGAACACATTACCTAGCTGGGCTGCCATATCAGGCCCTAGTACAAGTGGAAGCTGTTAGACCTGATGTGATTGAAAAAGTGAGCAGGGTTGATAAGTGGCGACTACACTCATCGAAGGAGAAGGAGGGAGGGGATTGAGATGTAACTTGAAATCAATACTTTGATTAAGATATAACTTGAAAAATACATTAATAATAAATGTGGAAAATGTTCAATATCCTTAGTAATCAGGAAAGTGTAAATCAAAACAACTCTGATATTCAATTTTTTTTGCATATATTTTATCATTTCATTTTTTATTTTTTAATTACTTTTTTAATAGATAAATTTATTTACTTGTTGCTTCAGGTTACATCTCCATCATATTGTCCTCTTTCCCCCTTCCCAGCCCCTCCTGCCTACGCTTTACCCCCTAACCCTTCCATCCCACTCCTTTGGAGTAGAGTGTCCCTACATAACAATCCCTCACCCCAGTTCAAAACTCATATGAGGGCCAAGAGCCTCCTCATACACTGGGGGCTTACAAGGCAGTACCACCAGTGAAAGTATCTCATTGCCAGGGAGAGAAAACTAAAACACAAACAAATAAATAAAAATAAATAAATAAATAAATAAATAAAAAGTGTATGTCCATGTTCCCTTTGGTGCATTGATTGTACTATAGATATCCTGTACTATATAGCTAAAATTCGACTATAAGTAAATAGATGTCATATGCATCCTTCTGAGTATGGGTTAGCTCACTCAGGATGAGCTTCTCTAGTTCTATACATTTGGCTGCAAATTGCATAATTTCATTGTTCCTGATAGCTGAGTAGTATTTCATTGTGTAGATGTACCACAGATTTTTAACCCATTCTTCGGTTGAAGGACATCTGGGTTGTTTCCAGTTTCTAGCTATTACAACTAAGGCTGCTATGAACATAGATAAGGAAACTTCCTCATGATTCCGTGAAGAGGCATTTGGGTGTATACCCAGAAGTGGTATGGCTGGGTCCTGAGGCAAAGCTATTCCAAGTTTTCTAAGATATCCCATGCTGACCTCCATAGTGGTTGCACAAGCCTGCACTTCCACCAGCAATGGAAGAGGGTTCTCCTTTCTCCACTCCCTCACCAGAATGTGCTGTCATTTGAGCTTTTGATTTTAGCCATTCTGACAGGTGTGAGATGGAATCTCAGAGCCCATGAGTTGCATTTCTCTGATGATTAAGGATGTTGAGCATTTCTTCAAGTGTCTCTTGGCCATTAGGGATTCCTCCTTTGTGAATTCTCTATTTAGCTCCGTCCCCCGTTTTTTGATTGGATTATTTGGTTTCTTGGCATTTAATTTCTTGAGTTCTTTGTAGATTTTGGATATTAGCCCTCTGTCAGATGTGGGGTTGGTGAAGATTTTCTCCCAGTCTGTAGGCTGCCATTTTGTTCAAATGACAGTGTCTTTTGCCTTACAGAAGCTTTTCAGTTTCATGAGGTCCCATTTATTGATTGTTGGTCTCAGGTCCTGAGCTGTTGGTGTTCTGTTCAGGAAGTTGTCACCTATGCTGATGAGTTCGAGGGTTTTCCCACTTTATCTTCTAGTAGATTTAGTGTGACCGGCCTTATGTTAAGGTCTTTGATCCACTTGGACTTAAGTTTTGTACAAGGTTATAAGTATGGGTCTAATTTCATTCTTTTACAAGTGGACATCCGGTTGGACCAGCACCATTTGTTGAAATGCTGTCCTTTTTCCATTGTGTGGTTTTGACCTCTTTGTCAAAAATTAGGTGGCCGTAGGTGTGAGGGTCCATTTCTGGGTCTTCAATTCGATTCAATTGATCTACTGGTCTGTTTCAATACCAATACCATGCTTTTTTTACTACTATTGATCTGTATTACAGCTTGAAATATGGGATGGTGATACCTCCAGATGTTTTTTTATTGTACAGGATTGCTTTATCTATTCTGGGTTTTTTGTTGTTCCATATGAAATTGAGAATAGCTCTTTCCAGGTCTATAAAGAATTGTGTTGGTATTTTGATGGCAATTGCATTGAATCTATATATTGCTTTTGGTAGGATGGCCATTTTTGTTATGTTGATCCTACCTATCCATGAGCATGGGAGATCTTTCCATCTAATAAAGGACTCTTCAATTTCTTTCTTCAAGGGCTTGAAGTTCTTGTTGTACAGGTCCTTTACTTGCTTGGTTAGAGTTACCCCCAGGTGTTTTACATTGTTTGTGGCTATTGTGAAGGGGTTTGTTTCCCTTCTTTCTTTTTCAGCCCATTTGTTTGTTGTATAAAGAAGGGCTTCTGATTTTTTTTGAATTAATTTTGTATCCAGCCACCTTGACGAAGGTATTTATCAGCTGTAAGAGTTCTCTGGTGGAATTTTTGGGATCGCTTATGTGTACTATCATATCGTCTGCAAATAGGGATAATTTGACTTCTTCATTTCCAATTTGTATCCCCTTGATCTCTTTTAGTTGTCTTATTGCCCTAGCAAGATCTTCAAGTACTATATTGAAGAGATATGGTGAAAGTGGGCATCCTTGTCTTGTCTCTGAGTTTAGAGGAAGTGATTCAAGTTTCTCGACATTTAATTTGATGTTGGCCACTGGCTTGCTGTATATTGCCTTTATTATTTCTAGGTATGGTTCTTGTATGCCCATTCTCTGCAGAACTTTTAGCATGAAGGGGTGTTGGATTTTGTCAAATGCTTTTTCTGCATCTAGCAAGATTACCATGTGTTTTTTTTCTTTCATCTTGTTTATATGGTTAATTACATTGATAGACTTTCATATGTTGAACCACCCCTGCATTCCTGGGATGAAGCCTACTTGATCATGGTGTATGATACTTTTGATATGTTCTTGAATTCATTTTGCTGGTATTTTATTAAGCATTTTTGCATCTATGTTCATGAGGGAGATTGGTCTGAAGTTCTCTTTCTTTGTTGGGTCTTTGTGTGGTTTAGGAATCAGGGTGACTGTGGCCTCATAGAATGAGTTTGGTAGTGTTCTTTCTGATTCTATTTGTTGAAAGAGTTTGAAGAGTATTGGTCTTAGCTCCTCTTTGAAGGTCTGGTAGAATTCCATGCTAAAACCATCTGGCCCTGGGCTTTTTTTGGTTGGGAGATTTTTAATGACTGTTTCTGTTTCCTTAGGGGTTATAGGGCTGAGATTCAATTTTATTCCCATCAGAATGACTAAGATCAAAAACTCAACTGACAACACATGCTGGTGAGGATATGGAGCAAGTTTAACATTCTTCCATTGCTGGAGAGAGTGATAACTTGTAAAACCAATTTTGAAATCAATCTGAGAAATTGGGAATGATTCTTCCTCAAGACTCAGCTACACCACTCCTGCTCATATACCCAAAAAGATGTTCCACCATATAACAAGGACACTTGCTAACCTATGTTCACAGCAGCTTTATCCACAATAGTCAGAAATGGGAAACAACTTAGATGTTCCTGAATTTAATAATAGATAAAGAAGATGTGGTTATATTTACAAAATGGAATAGTACTCATCTATTAAAACAAGGGCATCAGCTGAGTGTGGTGGCACAGGTCTTTAATACCAGCACTCAGGAGGCAGAGCCAGGTGGATCTCTGTGTGTTTGAGGCCAGCCTGGTCTGCAAAGTGAGTCCAGGACAGCCAAGGATACACACAGAAACCCTGTGTTGAAAAACAACCACAATAAAAAGAAAACAAAACATAACAAACAAAAACAGAAGAAAAAAAGGAAGGGTATCATGAAATTTGCAGGCAAATACATGAAACTAGAAAATACCTTCCTGAGTGCTGTAACCCAGATCCAGAAAGACATGGATGGTATGTACTTACTTGTAAGTGGATACTAGTCATAAGTACAGGATAACCATGCTACAGTCTACAGACCCAAAGAAGCTAAACAACAAGGAAGGCCCAAGGGATAATGCTTGAATCCCACTCAGAAGGAGAAATAATATAGACATTGAAAGTGGATGGAGGAAAGGAACTGGGTGGGAGAAGGGTGAGGAAAGAACTGGGGTGAGAAGCAGGTGTGGGGAGAGTATGGGGGGTTGGATGAGAAAACAGGAAGTTATTTCTTAAAGTTGTTTTTATATAATATTTATGTATATATTTAAAACCAGTTTAATTTTACATCCTTTAATTGAAGCAATTGAGAGAATACTTAAAGGCTTTGCTCTCCCACTACTAAGTAGACTAAAATTAATAAGGTATGTGCATTATTGACTTCTCTTGTTGTTATGACAACCTGTGACACAAAGTCAATTTGAGAGATTGTTTTGGATCTCAGGTCCAGTGGATACAGGAAAGGCATGATAGCAGCAGAGGGTATTTGCTCACATCGTATCTACGATGAGGATGAAGACAGCAGTGGATACTGGTGCTCAGATTTATTTTCCTACTCTTTCATCCTTGTTCATCAGCCAATAGAATGGCACTGCTCACATCCATGGTGAGTCTCCTCACCTCAACTACAATAATCTATTTAAATACTCAACAGACATGCCCAGAGTTTTGCCTCTTCAGTTATTTCAGCACCTGCTAGAACAGTCCCAACTACCTATCACACCTAAAGGTACAAGAAGATAGAGAGTAAAAGGGACCAGATGCAACAAAACCCACAACCCTTGGATTCTCTTTGTTCCTATTAAACCTTTGAAAGCATTTTTATACTCAGAATTCACTTGCACAGTTCTTTAAGCCAAAATGTGTGTTTTTAAAGATAATGCAAACATTATTTAATGTAAAAATACAATAATACTTGATACTAACATTACTAATTTGTTAAGGAATGACCCAGAACTAGGTTTCAAATCTGTATCAACTTCCCTCACTAAAATCATGAGGGTTTTCTTTTCTTTTTTATTTATCCTCCTCTCATGTATCCTGATTTTGGTTTCCTCTCTCCTCTCCTCCCAATCCCTCTCACTCACTAACTCTCTTCCTAAGATCCACTCTTCCTCTTCTTTCATTCAAAAAAATAGCACGCCTCCCAGGGATATAATCAAAGATGGCAAAATAAGTTAGAATAAGACTGGCCAAAAACCCCATATCAAGGCTGGACAATGAAACCAATATTCCTTAAGTCATAAATCATTTGTAAGAGGGGGTTTCATCTACTGGAATCTTTTTTTATTGTTTACTTATTAATTCAAGTTACATCTCTATCACAGCCCCCTTCCCCCATCCCTCCTGGTCCTACCCTCCCACCCTCTTTCTGTTCTTCCACCTATCCTACTCCTCTGGTGTGGGGTGCCCTTACCTCAAGACCCAGTCATATCACCCCAGGGCATATATCCAAAAGATTCTTCATATACTGGAATCTCAGTATATCAATTATTTTTACTAATATCCCTAGATCAAATCTATTTAGTAACTAGATATCATTTCTTCTGGAAGCCATAAACTGAGCAAGTGGTCAGTGATATAAATTTATTAAGACAAATAAAAACAATTTGTCAATATGTAAATAAAATACATTGCAAATTGTTGGGACTTTGCTTTTGCTCAATGCACTCTACAGTATTTCAATTTATTCCTAGTACAAGACATAAATGGTAATTGTCATCTCTCCTGTTTTTTATATGGGAGACATGATTCTGCAAGGTAAAAAGGTGTGCTCAAGGTCATGTAAGTCATACCATATGCAATCTCCAGTGAAATAATCCTTTTTCACTACAAAAATGTTGTATGTGAATGAATATGGTACATTCCAATTATCAAATGATATCTAAAGATATATGAAATAGTAATAATAAATTTGTTTCAATATTTTGAATTAATAGGAATTAGAACACTGTAGAAATAATTAAATTGTTTAACAATATTTATATTATTATTAATTGACTGACAGCTGTTAATCCTTAACCAGCCATTTTAAATGAGCACACAGACACCACATGGATTTTAACAAGACTTGGCCTGGATTGATCAGTCTTATCTCATCTAAGCTAGCTCTTAATTCTATTCCCCAAATATGACCCTATATATACATACGTCCTTGGGGACTGCTGCTCTTCATGCTATGCCAATGTTCCAGGCCATGTAGAATGATCTTTTGAATCTATCCCATCATGTGTTTCCTTCTTCCTGCACCTTGCTTCTTGTCTTGGAGGCTCCTTCTACCCAAGAAACTCTCTGCTTCAGAAGCCTTCATACTTTACTCCTGCCTACCTCTGTCTTTGCCCAATCTCAGGCCTCAGCATTTATTTAACCAATCAGAGACAATGTAACAGACAGCAAGCAGGACCAAGTATTTAAAATTTAGAATGCATAACATCACCCCATCAGAACACAGTGTAGCTCTATAGCTCTAAAAGATTAGTTTGTGAAATAATCTTCACAATCTCTTTCCCTAAACTCTATTTACAGTATCAAGTTCTAACATGTTCCTTTTCATGTATATGTTGTCCTTCAATGCCACAGAACTGCTAACCATTCTTGAAGTATATGTATTTTTATGATTTTAGATATTAATTCATGTTTTCAAGGCTTTTCTCCAGATCTCTATATGGTTGAAGATAACTTTGAATGGCTGATCTTCCTGACCAATTTTCTCAGTGCTGTAATTACAGGTGTTACACCACCTGAGACAAGCTTGAGACCAGCAGCAGGGTAGGGCCCTGGCAGGATATGAGGAACACTCTATCTGGCTCCTAGCGGTGAGTCAAGAGACTGTAGAGGCCTCCTTCTAGATCTATAGGGCATCTAGGGAAGGGTGAGGATCACCAATCCACTCACAAAACTTTCAATCCAAAATTCACCCTGTATATAAGATGTGCATAAAAATATACCAGAAATTGAGGATGTCCAACCAATGATGGGCTCAACCTGAGACCTACTGCAAGGGAGAAAGTCAACCCTTATCACCATAAAGGATACTCTACCATGCTTACAGACAGGAGCATGGCATAATTTTCATCTGAGAACCTCTATGCCTCAGAGAATCCAAACAGAGGATGACTCATTATCAAACATTAGGCAGAGTGCAAGGTGTCTGAGGGAAGAATGGGGAGAAGGATAGAAAGACCCAGAGGGAACAAGAGCTCCCTCCGTAAGAAGACCAACAGAAACACCTAACCTTGGCCCATAATTGTTCACGGAGACTGAAGTACCAACCAAAGAACATGAATAAAGTAGACCTAGTCCCCCAACACATATGTAACCAATGAACATCTTTGTAATCATATGGGTCCCCTAGCAAGTGGAGGAGGAGTTGTATCTGACATGGATACTGATGCCTGCTTTTGGACCACTTCCCCCTAAGAGGACTGCTGTGCCTGGCCTCAGTGGAAGAGGATGCCCTCAATCCTGCTGCAACTGGATAAGTAGGAGTGAGATGGTCCAGGAAAGGGGGATGGCATTCTCCTTTTCTGAGAAGAAGGGGAAGGAGGACAGGGGAAAGCCAGGCAGTTGTTTTATATCATGAAGAGACAGTATATTAATGTTCGGATCTAAACATTATAATTCTATGCGAGGAGGAAGTGACTTCATTGATGTTCTTTTTTTGGATCTCATGCCATCTTACAAGATTTTTCACTTGGCTGAAAGGTTTTACAGAACATCTGTGCATTGTAGTATAAAAATAACGTTATGGAAAATGAGGACGATGTGAAGAAGTTGTTACGGCAGAAACAGATTTCTGAGAACACGATGACTCTAGGCATCGTCATTTCCTTGACAGAATACTAGACTAGAAAACCATCATTAGTAGAAAAAATACAAAATATAAAAAACTATAGTTTAGTTGGTGGAAAAGTCAGTTATTTATATTCCTGCTCAGTTATATCTCTTTTTGTATGCAAATATTATGGTAAGAGGGTTTTGGAACAATAATTAGACTTAAGATCTACCCAACAAGAGTTGAGCATGCCTGGTCCTGGAAAAAATATCCAGTTACTCAGGACTCGTGAAGTCATGAATCTTGGATGATAAGTGATAGTTGTCAATTTGCTAAACTGGAGTAATATTTAGATAAATCTATGATTATCTCTCCCAACAAATACTTATGGAGAATTCTCAGTAACTAGAATTGTTGTTATAGAACTTAAAAGTACACTTCACTCAGGATGAGCTTCTCTAGTTCCAAACATTTGGCTGCAAATTGCATAATTTCATTGTTCCTGATAGCTGAGTAGTATTTCATTGTGTAGATGTACCACAGATTTTTAACCCATTCTTCGTTTGAGGGACATCTGGGTTGTTTCCAGTTTCTAGCTATTACAACTAAAGCTGCTATGAACATAGATGAAGAAACTTCCTTATGATTCCGTGAGCAGTCATTTGGATGTATATCCAGAAGTGGTATGGCTATTTCAAGTTTTCTAAGATATCGCCAGGCTGACCTCCATAGTGGTTGCACAAGCCTGCACTCCCACCAGCAATGGAAGAGGGTTCCCCTTTCTCCACACCTTCGCCAGCATGTGCTGTCATTTGAGCTCTTTATCTTAGCCATTCTGACAGGTATGAGATGGAATCTCAGAGTCATCTTGATTGCATTTCTCTGATGATTAAGGATGTTGAGCATTTCTTCAAGTGTCTCTCAGCCATTAGGAATTCCTCCTTTGTGAATTCTCTATTTAGCTCCGGCCCCCATTTTTTGATTGGATTATTTGATTTCTTGGCATTTAATTTCTTGATTGTGCTAACTCAGACTCAGGAGGATTCATATGCCATCTATTCACTTATAGTAGGATTTTAGCTATATAGTAGAGGATATCGATACTACAACCAACACACCAAAGGGAACATGGACATAGACTTTTTATTTTATATATTTTTTATTTTTTATTCTTTTTTATCAGTTTGTTTGTTTATTTGTTTGTTTGTTTTTTAGTTCTCTCTCTTTGGCAATGAGACACTTTTCACTGGTGGTACTGCCTTGTAGACCCCCCAGTGTATGAGGAGGCTCTTGGCCCTCATATGACCTGTGAACTGGGGTGAGGGACTGTTATATAGAGACACTCCACTCCGGAGAAGTGAGATGGAAGGGTTAGGAAAAAAAATGTAGTGTGAAGTTTTGGCCTTTTGCTACTAATTGTCATAAACTGTTTAGGATAATTAAGAAATGCAAACTAATAGTCATACAAGCCAGTCATTTTTTTAGGTACTATGACAGTCTATTATAGTTATTTTCTAAGCTAATCAGATATCAAGTTGCTAAGAGACAAGCAACATTGGCTTATCCTAATATAAGAGATAGATAGGGCCTCTTCAAAAACCTCAAGAGATCTGCAAAATATGGCATTCAAAGATGTTTTCTTAACTTTTGACTTTTTTGATATCGATACATGTCAACTCCTGACAGCACCCCCTATTCTACTCCAAGTAGAAGATGAGCATCGAAGAATCTCCAGTGGGAAATGATTGAATTAGTGGCAAGCCTATCTCTTGGCAGGAAAACCCCCTTGCTCCAACTTTATACAGAATGCTGTCCAAAAAGGACAAAAATTGGAAGCAGGTAAGTTGACAGCCTAGCTCTGCCAAGACAGGGTAGGTAAGTCCTTCATAATTCCTGCTCTACAATCAATGTTTGTCAGAGAAATGGGGCCAAATGACTGAAGATTGATGCTGTAATGTATGGAGAGAAAATGGGAACTTTCCAGGCAGCCACTGGTATGTTGTTTCTTAGTTTTGGAAGCTGCAGGCCCTGCACTTCCTATATAATCAGATATATTTATTCCTCTCAGGTCTCTGATGTGGTTGAAGAATAGATAGCTAGAGTCTCATAATTAAATTTTGAGTTGTTTAGGAATCAAGAGAGTGTCCTGGATCTAAGAAAATGATTTTAAAATTGTGATGCAAGTTAGTATGAAAACTGAGTTAGATATAGAACTTTAAACTGATGGAGATGGTTAGATAGTAGAACTTTAAAGTCAGGTGCCAAATACATATGGACTGGACATTGGGAATGTATGCTAAGATAACTCTCATAATTGTGGCCTAATTACCTCTGTTGTTTTGTATTGTATTTATTATTATAAGAGAAAGAGCCATTTGTTGGACTGAAAGGGGGAGCTGTTGAAGGGAAAGAGATATACCTTAAACTTAAAAAAAAAAGGAAGGTGATGGGAGGGTTGAGGGGGAAGAGGGTGGGAGGATGGGACTGGAGGGGAGAGTAGGGAGGGGATTGCAATTGAGATGTAACTTGAAGACATAAAAAATAAAGAAAAAAAGTATACTTCACAGTAAATTCCCTGTTCTTTTATCCACAGATAAGTGTAGGTTGCCACCATTTGTTAAGGAAATTGTTCTTTGGAATAGATAAAGACCACTACAGAAAATCACACAAAATCAAAACACTGAATTGTGGAGCCCAGACCCAACTGATATGTGTACAACATAACTTATGCTTCTATGGCTTAGGAATCATCGGAAAGGAGGGTGTGGAAAAAATGCAAACGGGAAGAACAGGGAGTTTGCTCTGAGGTGTACTTTTATGTTCTATAACAACTGTAGTTCTTGTTACTGAGAATTCTCCATAAGTATTTGTTGGGAGAAATATATAGTGACTTTCATATATTCTCATTTTTCCCAACACCTTTGTCATATATTGAGAATATGTAATCTTCTTTAAATGTTCTTCCAACTTGCTATCATGTATCTTCATTGTTAAATAAGAGTAAGCAATATATTGTTTCTTGTCTAACTAATTATTCATACTAGTAACATATAACATCTATTAATCATTATATCTTTTAATTATATTAGTGGAAATATTGCATTCTCTTTCATCATATAAAATATAATCTATCAAATTGATAAAAAGTACATGAGTAGGCATCAATACATACATATTTTAGATACATTCTCTAATTACATTCTGAAGTGATTAAAATGACTGTCTAAATTCAACTGTATCTAAAATAATTAAATACAAATAAAATCACAAGTTATCAGATGATATTGGTAGATTATATTTATACTTCAACCTTTCAGTTCACAGTTGGAGATCAAATCAGATTCTATCTACTCAACAGGGTATATTGTACATATAACAGTTTTATAAAATTAAATTTCTTTAAGTTTTAAATATAGCCACCTATTTTTTAGCAGAGAATCAAGAGTATACAAAAAGACTCAACCTTATATTAATAAAAAATTTTCATATAAAGAAAGTGTTACATAATCAATCTGTAACAACAGATGAATATGCAGTTATTGAGAGTAAGATTACCTTGAGCCTTCACATCTGGACAATAATTAGACTCTACATGGAAACCTTCTGTTGAGAAATTAAAGGACTGAACTGGTCTGTGCATTAGTTAAGGCTCCTTTACCACCAGTTTAAGTATTGGAAACCTAACATTTTGGCTATCTGATGTTTTAGATCTGTTGTACAAGAATTCCTGACATGATAGCTAACAGATTTAGAAAATATATTCTATATACACTAATCTAGCATGCAACATTTTTCTGATGATCCATTAAAAATTTGTCATTAGGAAAAATATAGGATACTCTTTATACCAAATTGTGCTTGTGATAAAAAATTTAAATGATAATACTTTAGACACATTTTTCTTGATTTTCAAATGTAATTTCAAACACAGAAATAAAGTTACTTCAAACCCGACTTCAAAAATATTTTTAATGTGAAAAGTGAACAGAACAGCTGTCTTACTGTGGTATAATTAATTTAAAGATAAATTTCTAGGATTTTACTTAGTCAGGGTTTACTGAGATTTATTTTACATACCTTGTCCACATCAGTTTCAGTTAAAGAGCTGGGAAATTACCAGTGCTGTCCTTTTTAAAGCATATAAAAGAATGCATTAGGTGAACTTTTACATTGATGCTTTGAAACACAGTGACTAATTTTCAGTAACTTATGTCAGATAACCAGCCAACTGTTATCCAAAGGAGACCACAAAGCATACCAATGTATAAAGCCCATTTCAGTCACATTGAACTAACCTGGAAGCAGATGTAATAGACTGTATAAACCCACAACATTAGTTTTTTTAAAAACTTCTGATTTTTTTAATATGTCAGAGGGCCTGACTAAAATTTTCCCTCAATGGATCCTTATAAACTGATTTATTACCTCAACAAGGTCTAATGTTCACATATTTAGACTTAATATATGAGTTTTCTCCTTTATTACTATATACCCAAGGGATTCTTTATTGTTATATAACATGTGATACTTGTTTCTGTGTTGGAATTTAGTTGATCTAAGAGTACTGTTTATCAAAGGAGTCAAAAGTGAAAGGCATTGTTTTTAATAATTCTAATTTATGAAAATATCATTAGATAGATATCAAAATATAGTTGGCTCAACCTCTAAAAACTGTCTTCCTTGATTTTGAAAATTGTTCTTTCTACAATTTCACAACCTGTGAGATATAAATATATTATTAATAGATATATTTTTAAAATATAACATGGAATAATATTAAAATTAAGTAATCACTCTGTCCTCTCCATTATTGCTAATATTAATTGCATTTCAGATAAGAAAAGTGAGATCTATAGAACTGGATTATTTTCACTCGTAAATTTGCTTTGAACTATATTTACAAGCATACAGTCTCCTATTTAGTCATTAAGATACTGAATTCTATATCCCTTTCTTAATTGTTCAGTCATTGTCTTGCTGTAGCTCATAGACTAGAGCTTCCAAATATTTTGAAATTCATATCATTAATTCTACTAATTCATGTACATAAGAAACTAATTAGTTATGGAATATAATTTTCAATATTGTAAATAATACATTAAATAATTTTGGGGTTCTTGTCATACAATGTATTTTGATTATATTTTCCCTGCCCTGAACTCCACCTAGAACTTTCCCACTACCCTACACATTCAATATGTTCTTTCTCTCTCCCAGAAACAAACTAATAAATAAGTAAGTAAGTAAGTAAGTAAATAAATAAATAAATAAAAATAGGTCCACTCATAACAAAAAGCACACACAAAAATATGGATCTATTTTGGTCAACTACTCCTGAACATAGGACCTTCCCTGAAGTGTGGTTGATATACCCAGTGTCACTCTGTTAGATAAAACTGTCCTTTCCTTCCCCAGCAAGTATTAATTGCAAGTAATGTTTTGGTTAGGGGCAGGACTCTTTGTTCACTTCCCCTTCTCCATGCTGTATTATTGTCTGACTTGAACTTGTTTGCATCTTGTGAATGCTGTCACAGTCTTTGTGACGTCATATATGCATCAACCGTGTTTTGTCTGGATGGCATGGTTTCTGTGGAGTCATATACCACCTCTGGTTATTACAATCTTTTTGCTCCTCTTCCAAATAGATCCCCAGACATCATATAGGGTTTACAAAGTGCTCAAATATCTCACACATACTATACATTGTCTAGTATTAGGTGTCTGTGCTAATTAGCATCTAATGCAAAAAGAAATCAGTATTAAAAGAGCTAAATGATCCAATGTCTGTGTTGTCTTAGTTAGGGTTACCATTTCTATGATGAAACACTATGATCAAAAGCAGGGTAGAAATATGGAAGCAGGAAAAATTTAAAAGGGTATGGAAGGATGCAGCTTACTAGCTTATTCCTTATGACTTGCTCAGCCTGCATTCTTATAGAACCTAGGACAACCAGCCCAGGGTCTAGGCCTCCCCCATTGATGGTTTATTAAGAAAATCCTCTCTAGGCCTATAGCCTGATATTCTGGATATATTTTCTAATTTGAAATTTCCTGTTCTCAGATGACTATGACTTTTGTTGTGTTGACATAAAACTAGCCAACACATATGGGTATAGTAGTATGTCAGCTTCATTTTATCACTATTTAGCATAAATAGTAATAAATATTCTACTAGTATCTATGGCCTATCAAATCTCATGTACTTGGTGACTTCAGCAGTCAGGTATGGATTATTACATCTCATAAAATGAATTTTAAATTAAATAGTAATAACAAAAACTTGATTAGTCTAGTAACATTTATTCCAATATTGCATCAGAATATCTTGCAGGCAGGTAGATATTATAGATCACAGGGTTAAAATTTAAGTGATAATTATTGTCCATTTATCAGTTGTGGGAATATAGGCTGTTTCCAATTTCTGCAAATTACGAATCTAGCATCAACAAATATGAATTGACAAATATCTCTGTGATAATATGTAAAAAACTTTACTATGTGGCAAGAAATGGCATAACTGAATCTTATGGTAGACTTAGTTTCAGATTTTTTAATATCTTCCATATTTATTTCAATTTTATTTTTTAAAAGTTTTAAATGTTTACATCTTGCATTTTCTTCATAATTGCATTTCTAGGTTTTTTTCCTCTGTTTTAATTGGTTTATCCATAAAATGCTATTCATTTTTAATGTTTATTTTGTATTCTGCTACTTTTGTGAAGTTATTTCCATCCCTCCCCTTTCTGAAGAGTTTCATGAGCCCCATGGGAGGAGTTTGATGAAGACATCTCATTTAGGATTGAGTTTTTCAAAGTCATTCACTTTCTGCAGAGTTTCCAGTTGTGGGTCTGTGTAGTAGTTCCCATGTACTACAAGAAAAGGGTTCTCTCATGATTACTGAGATATTGATCAATGATTACAGCAGAATATCATTAGGATGCATTCTATTGAGTTTAAAGTTCTCTATCTAACTCAGCTTTCATACTATTTTGCATCACAATTTTAAAAACATCTTCTTAGATCGAGAACGCCCTCTTGATTCCTAAACAACTCAAAATTTAACTATGAGACTCTAGCTATCTATTCTTCAACCTCCTCAGAGACCTGAGATGGATAAATATATCTGATTATATAGGAAGTGCAGGTCCTGTAGCTTCCAAAACTAAGAAATGACATACCCGTGGCCTCCTCGACAGTTCCCATTTTCTCTCCATACATTACAGCATCAATTTTCAGCTGTTTGGCCCCTTTTCTCTGACCGACATTGATTGTAGAGCAGGAATTATGAAGGACTTACCTACCCTGTCTTGGCAGAGCTAGGCTTGTCGCGTCCTCCTTGACCAGCAAGGACGACGCAACTCGCAAAAGCTCTTCTCAAGCAGTTTATTCAGGTCCCTTGAAAACAGTCTTCCGAATAATGGGGCAGACCCAACCCACAGGCTAAATACTATATGAACAGCCAGTCAAGTAAAGCCACGTGGTGCTATCTTAGAGGCCCACGTATGCGGAAGCAAGCCAGATCAGCGGTCCCAACCAAACATGGACCTGTTCACCACCGAAAGCGCTCACCATCGGGCTGGTGGAAGGAGGAAACCGGCGCCATCTTTAGGGCATGGCACGTTGCAGCTCTCTACAGTTCCCCCTTTTTTATTTTTTTTTTTCTAAAGTTGGTAGAAGTCCCTGGAAAGGCTTCGTAATCCCCCTATCTGGGGATCTCACGGTGGGCCTGAGCCTGTAGGAGGGCAGTGCTCAAACTCTTACCCATCTCTGGGTCAGCCTCCCCACTCAGGACTGCCCTGTCTTAGGTGGCCGAGACTTACCCGTCAACTCCGTCATTGACTTGCCAGACCCTAATATCCATGGAACGAATACCTCAGTGGGCAGGGACCACTCTCAGTGAAGATTTAAGGCTTCATGGCAGCGAGCCATGCCTGAGGGGACTGGCCTGCCTCAATGGCGACAAGGGCTTGTATAATCAGGGCTGCATTACGCTTTTGTGTGGCTCTCATTTTGTAGATGCACCATAGGCAAACCAGACAGGCTAGTATCATCAGTATCGCCAAAGAGCCTACGCCCGCCCACTCCTTAAGATGATCCATAGCCGTCTGTATCCAGGAAGTCAAACCAGTGGCCAGGCTCAGATCCACCCGAGTGGAATTGATGTGGACGATTGTCGCTCTCAGCTCTCTCATCAAATTTTCAAATTCAGCCGACCAATCCTGTAAGAGGAACTTTGACAATTGTCTAGACAGATTAGCAGCCTTTGTATAATTTTGATACTGCACCGAAGTAACACACAAACCTTGCATTTTCCACTCACACCCCAATTGTGCTAGTTGCCAAAGAGAATCAATCTGTTCTTGTATTAAATCTATGCGTTGATTAACTATCATAAGGCCTCCTTTGAGATGAGAATTCATAGAGGTCTGAGTATCCAATGCCTGTGCTACAGTGGCTGAGACGTTATTCAGGGCATTGGCAGTCTGTATAGAACTAGACAAGGCAATAGCTGAGGCAGTAGCCCCCACAGCAGCAACAGTGATGGCAGTAACAATAGCTGCAGTGATGCCAAAATCTCTTTTAAGCCTGAATAGCATTATCGTATTAGGGGCCTCTATAGGAAGTGGTACATATCGAGGCATTCTAGTCACCACAGCCACAGGAAAGGCTGTGGCATTCCAGCACAGGGCATAAAAGCATGTGTCCGGAGTGCATACTAACTTTTCTTCACCCATGGATGCACTCCCATTACTTACAATCCACAGAAAAGGAGGCCAGAGACACACTGGCGAAGCTGAAAAGGTCTTATTGCGGTAAGAATGAAACAAAGAATTCCAAGTACCAGAGTCACTACCACTAGAAAAATCCAGATTGGTAGCGGACCCTAGGGAAAAACTACCTCTTTGATAAATTCCTCCTCCAAGCATAAGTTAGGTCCCAAATCCATATAGCTACCATTTGCTCCACACAAAAGCCATAAATCAAAAGGATTGGTGGCAGTCTGTTGAGGATCCCTAGTAGATATATCAAGCATCTGATCTTTGTTATGTATGTAAAGGACATTGTAATGACCCCACGCCCAGTAGCCAACCAGGCTGGTGCCATACCCGTCCGGTATCTTTTTCTCAGAGATGGGAAACTAGGATACCAACCCATATGCAATCAAACATGCCCTTCTTGAAGTCGCTAGAAGCTGACCCCAAGTGCAGTGCTTAGCCTCGCATCCTGAGCGTGATGATAGCTTAGTCCTTTAGGACAGTCAACCAAGCTTGTGGCTGTCTAGCCTCCAAGGCAGCAAAGGCTTGCACCAGCATGGCATTGCTTCTCCTCTGTGAAATCCTCATCTTACAGATACACAATAGGGCAATGAAACTGACTAGGAAGAGCATGCCTCCTAGGGCACCCATTCCCGCCCATTCCTTCAGATGATTCATGGCTCGGAGGATCCATGTTGACAGTCCTTCAGCAACAGAGACATCAACCCAGGTGGAATTCACATGCACGATGGCAGTTCTCAGATTCTGCATCAGCTTATCAAACTCGCCAGACCAATTTCCTGTAAGATACTGAGAGAGTTGCTTAGACAAATTTGCAGCTACAGTATAATTTTGATATGGCACAGAGGTCACACACAAACCAGTCATTTTCCACTCACAGCCAATCTGGGCCACCTGCCACAATACATCCAAGGCCATGGCTACATTGGCTGACAAATTATTCAAGGTAGCGGCAGTCTGTGCTGAGGCATCCAGGCTTCCAACCCCTTGTTCTTATAAGGGGTGATAGCTGCTTTACATTCCTTTGTACATTGCTCATACACAAGTTGTTTAATTAAGGGCATTGCCAAATCAGGGTCTCCAAATACCCTTCCAGCTGCTTCAACCATTATAGCCACGAAGTCTGAGAAAGGCTCCAGGGAATCCTGAATAACCTTGGTTAGATTGCTATTCACTTCCCCTTTGTTAGGCAATGATTTCCAAGCTCTGGTTGTGATTAAATTGATTTGCTCAAACACCTGAGCTGGATACCCAGTTTGTTGTTGAGCATATCGACCTTGCCCAAGAAGCATGTCCACATCCCAGGCTGGGTTTCCTGCTGCACGATTAGCAGCAGCTTGTTCATTAGCAAACTCAATCAAGAAAGCCTTCCAATCTAAATACTGCCCAGAGGACAAGCAGGCACGTGCCAAGTTCATCCAGTCACTAGGAGTCATGCAATAACGACGAAGAGCTTCCACCTGAGCTACAGTGAAAGCAGCATTAATCCCATAAGTGCAAACAGACTCAGCGAGTGCTTTAATTACCTTAAAATCGAGAGGTTCATGATAATGATTTCCCCCTCCATCCTGAAAGACAGGGTAGTGGAGCTCATGTCTCACTTCTCTCCAGACATTTGGACAGAATGACCGCCCACTAGGACCACTTGGAGGGTAAGTCTCATTATATGAAGGCGGTGCCAGCACAGGCGGCCCCGGACCTGAGGGCTCTATCCAGGTGCAGTCAGAACTCTTCCTCAAAGATGACTTCTCCATTTTCTTTGTTAACATTTTAAGTTCCTCTTTAGACTCTGAGCTATCCTCTTCCAACGTATCTTTCCCAGATTTGACCAAGCGCTCCTCTTTTAACTGTTCTAATGCCTTTTGTCCTTTTTCCACTGCCTTGCGATATCTCTGATCTCCTAAACAACTCCGAACAAGTCTCCAAATAGGCCGTGCTCCTCCCTGCAATGTACTTTGCTCCCAGGCAAAATCCAAGTCCCTGCCTAATTTGTCCCAGCAGGATACCGTAAGATTCCCGGACACCGCAAACCACGGAGCCACGGAGTCGCATTCATTCAAAAATCTCTCTAGGGTAGCTAAAAGTAGCTCCTGAAGAGCCAGAAAAATTGGATGTGACTGAGACGATCCCATGATTAAAAATTTACTTTCAGTTCGCAGTTTCCCCGTGAAACTTTACCTTTAGTTCGCAACTTCCCGCGAAACTTTACCTTTTGTTCGCTATTTCCGCGAAACTTTACCATTTGTTCACTATCTCCGTGAAACTTTACCTTTTGTTCTCTATCTCCGCGAAACTTTACCTTGTGTTCGCTATTTCCATGAAACTTTATTGTCCCAATTTATCCCAGGAACTTACCAGCAAGCTGCCCCTGACTGCAGGAGTTCTGAGTCTTTTTTGGGTCCCCATATGGGCCACCACTTGTCGCATCCCCCTTGACCAGCAAGGACGACGCAACTCGCAAAAGCTCTTCTCAAGCAGTTTATTCAGGTCCCTTGAAAACAGTCTTCCGAATAATGGGGCAGACCCAACCCACAGGCTAAATACTATATGAACAGCCAGTCAAGTAAAGCCACGTGGTGCTATCTTAGAGGCCCACGTATGCGGAAGCAAGCCAGATCAGCGGTCCCAACCAAACATGGACCTGTTCACCACCGAGAGCGCTCACCATCGGGCTGGTGGAAGGAGGAAACCGGCGCCATCTTTAGGGCGCGGCACCTTGCAGCTCTCTACATAGGCTGTCAACTTACCTGCTTCCAAGTTTTGTCCTTTTTGGACAGCAGTCTGTCTACAGTTGAAGCAAGGTTTTTTTTTTTTGTTTTTGTTTTTGTTTTTGTTTTTGCCAGGAGATAGGCTTGCCACTAATTCAGCCATCTCACACTGGAGAGTCTTCGATGCTCATCTTCTACTTGGAGTGGAATAGGGGATGCTGTCAGGAGCTGGCATGTCTCGATATCAAAAAAATCTTAATTTAAGAAAACATCTTTGAATGCCATACTCTGCAGATCTCTTGGGGTTTTTGAAGACGCCCTATCTATCTCTTATGTTTAGATAAGCAAATGTTGCTGTCTCTTAACAACTTGATTTCTGAGTAGCTTAGAAAATAACTGTGATAGACTGTCATAGTAACTAACAAAATGACACACTTGCATGACTGTTAGTTTGTATTTCTTAATTATCCTAAACAGTTTATGATGGTTGGTAGCAAAAGGCCAAACTTCACATTTCCTTTTTAAGCATTACTAGGTACAATACCTTTAAGAAATGTTACCATTAATTTTGTAACAATATACAAAGATCAATACCAATGTGGCCAAATATACTCTTAATTTTGTATCAATATACTAAGATCAATACTGATGTAGTCCAATACAATCTTAATTTTGCATTAATATACAATGATCAATACCAATTTAGCCTAATATAGTATTAATTTTGTATCAATTTACAACGGTATAAGGGCTTATTCAATAATCTGTACTTTTTTCTTGATCTTTCCTATACTATGTCTATGTCCCATTTTTTCTCAAGTCTATTCACTCCTACATAGGAGAGAAAGAAGGATACAGAAAAGAAAAAGAGAGAAGTCCCTAGGTCTAACCTCCAAAACCCATTTAACAAGACCATTTAATGGCTTGTAGTTAGATAGAGAACTTTAAACTCATCCAGATGATTAGATAGTAGAATGTTAAAGTCAGGGGCCAAATACATATGAACTGGACATTGAGAATGTATGATAAGCCATATAACTCTCATAATTGTGGCCTATTTATTTCTGTTGGTTTTGTATTGTATTTATTGTTATAAGAG
The DNA here is from genome assembly GCA_907164525.1 of Lophiomys imhausi. Lineage (NCBI taxonomy): Eukaryota > Metazoa > Chordata > Mammalia > Rodentia > Muridae > Lophiomys > Lophiomys imhausi. The sequence continues at coordinate 6,606,922 of CAJQZJ010018033.1, forward strand.
AAAGAATAATTTGTTGGACTGAAAGGGGAGCTGTTGGGGGAAAATATATACCTTAAACTAAATAAAAAGGGTAGAGGATGGGGGGGTTGAGGAGGAAGAGGGTGGAAGGGTGGGACAGGAGGGGGGAGTAGGGAAGAGATTGAGATTGAGATGTAATTGGAAGAAATAAAATAAATAAATTAGAAAAAAAGAATGCATTTTATTGCTATGTTCTATAGTAGAACAATAGTTTTTTGTGTTTTGGGTTTTTTTTCTAGGCCTGCTGCCTATTTAGTGATTGGGTGATGTTATGCATTCTAAATGTTAATTAACCTGCTCCCAGAAGCCTGTTTGCTGTACATCAAGTGAAGCTGTATAACCTTTCTTGTTAACCATTGTCTCTGGTTAAAAAAAAAAATGCTGAAGCCTGAGATTGGGCAAAGGGAAAGGTAGGCAGGGCAAAGGTTTGTGGACACTTGGGGCAAGCAGAGAGGATCTTGGGTAGAAGAAGCCACCAGAAGAAGAGAAGAAGCTTCCAAAAGAAGAGAAGCCAGAGGAGCAGGAAGGAGAGCACACACCATGGGTTAGAGAAAATATTCTCATTCCATGTGGCCTGGAACATTGGCATAGTATGGAGAATAACAGCCTAAGGGTACATATGTATATACGGTGTCATATTTGGAGCATAGAATGAGCTAGCTTAGATGGCCATGATTGCTCAATTCAAGCTAAGGCTTGTTGAAATCCATCAGGTGTCTCTGTATTCATTTATAATGGCAGCTCAAGGATTAACACTGCTGACCAATTAGATACAATATAAATACTAGTAAATAATTTAATTTGATTACTTCTACAATTTAGTCTCAGATTCTTGGCCACGCAAGCAATGTCAGCCATTGATTCTATCTCGTGGAGTGGACCTTAAATCCAATCAGAGACTGTTTGGTTACTCCCTCATTGTTTGTGCCAGTATTGTTCTGGCATGTCATATAGTCAGGTTATCATTCTAAATCTCAGGATTTATAAATTGTTTGGAGGTTACCATTATCCTCTGGTAGCATGCCCAGTACTTTCCACTGACATGAACAGTAGTCAGCAGGGTAAAATCTCTAGCTCAATAAGATATGTAAGTATTGTCTTCAGCCATATGGCCTTAACCATCATTTTGTGGAGAGCAATCAATAGATTTGGCAATAGCTTGAGTGGTTTCAGCATGTCTATGGGGTTTCAAGTGTCTTGTATAATCATTCTTATATAATATTTCCCTTAACATGCATTTTATTTTGGCTTTAAACATATTTGATTTTAAACACATATGTTCATATTCTTCTATTTTATCAGTGGCATGATGTGTTTTGTCTTCCATAACATTTGATTATATCTTGACCTTAAGTTGGGAGAAAATGAGAATAAAAAGTATACATTGTAGTATAATGAATACAATAATAAAATAATTCATATTTCCTATCTGATTTAGAAATATAACCTCTTAGAATATTAAATATGCTTTTACTTTCTTTTGAAATTTTATCAGTGTATACAGGTTTGATTTTTTTAAAACATTTTCTCTTCAAATCTGCATTTGAAGAAAAAAAGTCCTATTTCAGAAATAGATGATCCAACTTGTTACATGAAAAATTAGTGAAGGACAATGTTCAAGAGCTTACATGATGGACATTGTCAAGAACCTGAGTATGTCTCATACCAGAATATCTAACTTTTTTAAGCTTTATTTTTTTCTTCTGAAAATTTGAAATTATATCTATACTTGTGAGTTACTGAATGGATTTAATGACATGATCTATTGTTTTGATTTACCTCAGAAGCATAACCAGAGACAAAGTTCCTAGTATTTTAATTTCACAAAGTGGAAACACTCCAGGAAATGGTGAAAGACAACAGATGCAAAGAGGAGTGTGAGCCATACGTTTCCACTCCATATCTAATAACAATGAGAGTTTCTCAGCTTAATCAGCCAAGTTTTCCGGTATAAAGTATATCTAAGTGTGAGAACTTGCTATACTCAATGCAATTCTCAAGCACAGAATATTTGAATAAAATTATTGAACTTACTGTTTTCAGTTTATAAATTCTGTATATGTTAATCAATTTCAATAAAAACAACATATTATATATATATACATATCCAGACAAATATATTATACTAACTTAAAGTGAGTTTCTTTTATATTAGTTAGTAGTTTTAAGAAATATAACCAATGTGTGCTTTGTGTTTTTCATTTTCTATAATTTCATGTTTACTGTATTCTTGTTTCCTAGAAATAATATGTTAAGCTGACATTTTCTCAGAGTTTAAAGGCATCATTATAAATGCTTAAACTATAAAAATCATAGACCAACAGAAATCCTTGGAAATTTTTAAGTTTCCATTGCACAAATGAGGAAATTAAAGTCTGAGGGAGAGGATGGGAGTTTGTGTTGTACACGTTTGTGTGACTCCTTAAGTAATTGTATTTCAGCCGGGTGTTGGTGGTGCACGCCTTTAATCCCAGCACTTGGGAGGCAGAGGTAGGCGGATCTCTGTGAGTTCGAGGCCAGCCTGGTCTACAAAGTGAGTCTAGGACAGCCAGAGCTGTTATACAGAGAAACCCTGTCTTGAAAAACCAAAAAAAAAAAAAAAGTAATTGTATTTCACTAAATTGAATCTGATGACTCTATATTTTCTAAAAACATCATTATATGTTTATTTAAATCACCTAGAAAAAAACACTTATTATTTATTCTTCTTAGATTTTTTTTTTGCTCTTATTTGGTTTTAGCTTAACCATTTATTGTATATGACACTTTGTAGATGCTAGACATTTTAAAAGTATTTATGAGTAATTATTTATTTTTATATTATTATTATATTTTATTATTTAGAAAAAATAAATTTGAATATATGTTGATCATATTTTCCCACTTCGAAGTCCTACCACATCCTCACCCCTTCCCTAGCCAATCAGCTTTAAATTCTTTCTCAAAACAAATAAAACTCAGATACAAAAGCAAAATGAAGAAAACAAAATAAACCATGTATAAAAAGTAAAAAACAAAAACCATCCAACTGTAACCTAATAAAATCACACACAAAAAAACTGTGGAATCTAATTATATGGTGGTCATCTATTCCTAAACATCAGGTTTGTCCTGGAGTTGGTTGATATACCTAGTGGCACTCTATTGGAGAAAACCGATTTCCCCTCTCCAGCAGATAGAAGTGAAAGTTCATTGGTTTATCTTGCCTGAATCTATCATCTGTCTGTCTCCCTTCTTCATTCTCTCCTTCCTCCTTCCTTCCATCCTCTCTCTTTTTCTGTCTGTCTTTCCAGAAACCATTATACACAGAGAGAGAATCTAGCATCCACAGATTAAAAAAAAAAAAAAACAGATGATATTTCTCTTTTAGAATCTCTTTTATTAAATTTGATAATTTCTATTTGTGACCATGTTCCTCCAAAAATCATAATTGTGTTCTTTTTGAGGCTGTAGATAGTTCTTTTGTATACATATCTAATTATCTGCATCCACTCCTCTGTGGTGTACACCTACATTAGTTTAATAACTTACCTTTGGCAAATACTGCTGGTCATAGACCTGCCTTATAGTCCTGACTTACGGTATGGGGTATTTACTTAAAGTATTTTATAGCAACATGTCATCGATGTAACTGTAACTTGAATCTTTAATAATTAAAAATATTTCTCTTATTAAAACTAACAATTTTGAAGAAATATCAAATAATGGGCAAATAGAAAAAAAATGAGTCACTAATTGTGATGAACATAGAAAACTGATACATTGTATGTAAAGAGCAATGTTGACTGACAGTTGCCCCTGTTGCTGATTTGATTCCATGTCAATATTCATTCCTGCCAGTCTGAGACTTAACAAGCCTGAACAGTAACAGTGCAATCTGTACATGGCTTCTGCCACCAGAAAGTTATAACTTATATTTGAAGACATTATACTGGCCTAAAATAGCAAAAAAGCTAGTTAAGTTAGGATGTAGTTCAGTTGTTGAATGCCTGCTTAGCAAGGTCCTAATTTTGATCCCCAGCATAATAGTAATATTTAACATATAATATTCTGCAAATACAATAGATTTTTATTATGATCACTCACAGCATATACACTTCATTATCTGTTGTCTTAGGATTAAGACTAACTTCAATAAAGGTTTTAAAGGCTTATATGGTTTTCTGTAAATTAGAATCCATCTGGTTTGCTCCAGGTTTGTAAAAAAAAAAAAAAAACAAAAAAAAAACTATGTTTTATGAGAACACTTTTGCAATCAATTCTATTTCTTTTCATTTGTGGTTGCTTTTGTCATACAATAGTATGGCAGAATACTTGTAACTGAGACAAAATTGCACAGAAGCTAGATATATTTGCTACCTGGACCCTTACAGAAAATGTTCACCTACTCCTACTCTAGGGACAGAGAAAAGAACAGTATGAACATTAAGAAGCATAGAAACAAATGAAAAAAAAAGACACAATGCAGTCATCTAAAATTTCTATAAATGATGCTACCTCAGAATGATCAACTTCCAACATGGAAAGGTCTTTAGCTGAGGTTACACAAGAGCTAGTTGGAGTCTTTGTAACAACAAAAAGTTCAACTTAATTATGATATTGTTAATCTTTTCAGTAGTTCTACTTCTTATAGTTTTTTTTACTATTTATCTATTACTTCAGGTTGCATCTCCATCACAGTGTCCTCTTTACACCCCTCCCAGTCCTGCCCTCCCACCTTCTGCCCCCTATCGCTTCCATCTCACTCCTCTGGAATGGAGTGTCCCTACATAACAGCTCCCCACCCCAGTTCAGTAGTCATATGAGGGCCAAGAGCCTCCTCATACACTGGGGACCTACAAGGCAGCACCACTAGGGCAAAGTGTCTCATTGACAAGAAAAAAACTCTATGTTCATGTTTCCTTTGGTGCATTGGTTGCAGTATAGTTATCCTGTACTATATGGCTAAAATCTGACTATACGTGAATAGATGCCATGTGCATCCTTCTGGGTCTGGGTTAGCTCACTCAGGATGAGCTTCTCTAGTTCTATCCATTTGGCTGCAAATTGCATGATTTCATTGTTTCTGATAGCTGAGTAGTATTCCATTGTGTAGATGTACCACAGTTTTTTAATCCATTCTTTGATTGAGGAACATCTGAGTTGTTTCCAGTTTCTAGCTATTACAAATAAGGCTGCTATGAACATAGATGAGGAAACTTCCTTGTGATTCTGCGAAGAATCATTTGGATATATACCAACACAATTCTTTATAGAACTAGAAAAAGCAATTCTCAACTTCATATGGAATAACAACAACAACAACAACAACAACAACAACAAAAACCAGAATAGCTAAATCAATCCTGTACAGTAAAAAACATCTGGAGGTATCACCATCCCAGATTTCAAGCTGTACTAAAGAGTAATAGAATAAAAACAGCAGGGTACAGAATAGAAACGACCAGGGATGAATGGTATCGAATTGAAGACCCAGAAATGAACCCACACACTTAGGGTCACTTAATTTTTGACAAAGAAGCCAAAACCACACAATGGAAAAA
>CAJQZJ010018033.1:6612882-6623525 GCA_907164525.1 Lophiomys imhausi
CTTAAGTCCAAGTGGATCAAAGACCTAATGTAAGGCCTGACACACTAAATCTACTAGAAGAGAAACTGGGGAATACCCTTGAACAGATCGGCACAGGTGACAACTTCCTGAACAGAACACCAACAGCTCAGGACCTAAGACCAACAATCAATAAATGGGACCTCATGAATCTGAAAAGCTTCTGGAAGGTAAAAGATACTGTCATTCAAACAAAACGGCAGCCTACATATTGGGAAAAAAATCTTCCCCAAACCCACATCTGACAAAGGGCTAATATCCAAAATTTACAAAGAACTCAAGAAATGAATTGCCAAGAAACCAAATAATCCAATTAAAAAATGGGGAAAAGAGCTAAACAGAGAATTCACAAAGGAGGAATTCTTGAAGGCTGAGAGACACTTGAAGAAATGCTCAGCATCCTTAATCATCAGAGAAATGCTACTCAAGACTACTTTGAGATTCCATCTCACACCTGTCAGAATGGCTAAGATCAAAAGCTAAAATGACAGCACATGCTGGTGAGGGTGTGGAGAAAGGGAAACTCTCCTCCAGTGCTGGTGGGAATGCAGACTTGTGCAACCACTATGGAGATCAGTCTGGTGATATCTTAGAAAACTTGGAATACCTCTGCCTCGGGACCCAGCCATACCACTTCTGAGTAGTTCTACTTCTTTTTTTTTTTTCTTTATTTTTTATTTCTTCAAGTTACATCTCAATCGCAGTCCCCTCCCTACTCCCCCTTCTAGTCCCACCCTCCCACCCTCAACTCCCCATTCTTTTCCCCCTTTTTTTAAGTTTAAGGTATATCTTATTTCCCCCAACAGCTCCCCCTTTCAGTCCAACAAATGGCTCTTTCTCTTATAATAATAAATACAATACAAAACAACAGAGGTAATTAGGCCACAGTTATGAGGGTTATATGGCTTAGCATACATTCCCAATGTCCAGTCCATATGTATTTGGCACCTGACTTTAACATTCTACTATCTAACCATCTCCTTGAGTTTAAAGTTCTATATCTTACTCAACATTCATACTAACTTGCAACACAATTTTAAAAGCATATTCTTAGATCTATAACACTCTCTTGATTCCTAAACAACTCAAAATTTAATTATGAGTCTACTTCTTAACTACTGCATACTGAATTTGATAGTAAATGTGAGAGAATTTAGTAAACTGTTTATAGAAATATAATTCTAAAGCTTCCTGTCTTAATTATGTAAAGAAACATTACTTCAAATGATGTTATGTTAAGAATTCATGCATAGCCAAGTGAAGATTAAAAGTAATTTCCACACAAACTATACCTTTTGTGTATATTTAAGTAAACTAGAAAACTAAGTTGTGTGGTATAGTATACTGTTAAAAAAAGAACAAAAATTCCAGTACAGAAAATCATATCGTATTTTAAATTTTGAATAAATTTTTGAAATTCAAACTGTGATAAATTTTGATTTTCCCTACACATTAATATTTTTAAGATGTCACTATTAAGGATATGAATTGGTGTTTGGCCTGGCATGGTGGCACACACCTTTAATCCTACCACTTGGGAGGTTGAAGCAGTCAGATCTCTGGGAGTTTTGAGGCTAGCTTCGTTTACAAAATGAGTCCAGGACAGCCAGAGATACACAAAGAAACTCTGCCTTGAAAAAAAACCCCCAAAACAAACAAACAAACAAAAAAAATTTGGGTATTTGTAGTAAAATTATACTTTATTTAAAATGTGTCTTACCAGTCTCATTTTACAGTTTTATATTTGTATTTGGTTAATACTTAAATAGATTTTATTTTGTCATTCAAAAACAAATCAAACTGTGCTAAACATAAAACATTATTACCTTTTGGCTTTTCATTATTTTAGTACAGAAACAAATGTTGCTGTTGGAAAAGCCCTCTTGAGGCAGTGCTAGAACCCATATTTCTCTCTACAACTTCACTTTTCATCATAGGTTTAAATTAGTAACCTAGACTAATTCAAAAGATTTAATGTAGACTTTGATATTGAAGAATGTGCATTAGATATTTTCTGTTTTAAGTTTAACAGTACTTGATAGAAAAACAAGTTTTCCCTTTTTCATTTGTTGAAGACTATTGGATACCTTAATGCACCATATTGACAGAGTAATAAAATGAGCAAATTGCATTTCAGGCCTTGTGCCAACATCATTGAACTCCCTCCCAGTCATCCCCAAAACAATACTGAGGGCAAAACAGAAGCTCTTCCTCCAGCTCAGCTCAAACCCTGATGAACTATAATCATTAGCCCTTATCTCTGCTCAACAACACAGCCAGAGCACTAAAGTGTTCTGATTCAAGTATGTATAACTTACCTAATTTCTACTTTTTGAAGTTCGTTAATAACAATACTTGTCATACATAAAACTTGAATGATTCATTTTTTTTATTCTGAAATAGTTGAATATCCCACACAAATAGTAGACACTCCACTCTTCAAAATTACTTATGATGAATTTAAATGGGCCATAATTAATACAACTTTCATTTGAATCAATGAGTCCCCTAAAAACTTTTTCTAAAAATTAACATAGGACTTGTTTATGCCCAATTGAGTAATAGGAGGAGATGATTGGTCAGATATACCAAGCTATATCTCTACAAAAAAAATCAGAATAAATTAAGAAGTATATCTTTCAAATTCTCTCAACCATGTGACATACAAGAGAAGGAAAAACATTTCACATCTGCATTATAAAGTGTATAACCTATTTTACAAGGTGGTACAAAATATAAATTAAAGAAAAAATTTTATTTAAAAAATCATATTTTCTCAGTTGTTTTAGAATTTTTTAAAAAATTAAAAATTCCCCTTACATAAAATACTTTATAATTTAAAAAGAATTAGTTTAAATATCAATGATAAAACAAAATATTAGGACAATAGTTCTACATGCACTCAGCTCAGAATTCTTATCTGTTATTTTTTGGAAAATTGTTTGTGATAGAAAATGTTTGAGTATTACTGTTTGGCATTAAAACATGCCATCTTCAATTGCTTTCTGCCATATCTTGGGAAATGGTTCAGCAGGCTTGTGGTAGCTCAAATGGGATTCATCTCTAGTATCGATTCATTTATCCCATGACAAAACTCCCATCTAGGAAGTCTTCAGATCTTTGAAATCCTCATTTTTGTTCAGTTGACTGTGAACTCAGCTGCTTGCTCTTTCACAATTGCAATATGTGGGCACGCTTTCACTAAATTTCTTCTTAAACCACTTTCACCAACCGACATTGTCGGATATCCAGGGAGTCCAAACTCTAAAATTTCAGACACTTTTATTCTGTCTGATAAAATAAAGCTAGTTATAAAATCATTCATACATAGAGGAGAGAAAATTAAAGTGTTCATATTAGTATATATTTTACATCTGATCCAAAAGCATACTTAAGAAAAATCTAGAATTTTAATCAATGGGACTGTTCCATCACATATAACAACATGTACTATTATCATGAGGTACGGCTGGAATAATGAACAGCCTTTTTGCCATGTTCACTGACAAACTAGATCATCTCATTCTAAACAAAGAAAGAAATGATAGAACCAAGTTAACAGAAAAGAGGAAATCTTAAAAGGAACAAATTATGAGAAAGTACAAATACAATGTAAATAGTTATACTTTAGATAACTGTGGACAAAGGATAAAAGAATGAATTAAAACAAAGTCTCAGTGTTACTGATAAATACCACTTTTGATGCATCACAAGGGATTACCCATTTTCTTAGAATATCAAAGGAGAAACAGCGACTAAAAACTGTTACATTTGCTGAATGAGAACAGTGGAAATATGTGATCTTTAATTAGCTACCTTTTATTATGAATCCATAAAAATTTGCAACACCCTACAAGGTACTAGTTAGCGATTATTACAATATTGTTACATAACTAACTACCCTAAAACTTAATAGTGTAAAACACGTATAATTGATCCTTTCATGGATAATTTTATTCCATTTATTCAGCATATCAGGGGCTTGGTGCACAAGATTTAGCTAAGATTGGCTAATGTTACTTTTAGCTTAAGACTACATTTATTTCTCATACATTCTTGCTGAATGGATTCTCCTATATGTTTTCTCCTCGAGAGAGACACAAAAACAAGAGGACTAATTCAATTGTATAAGCAAATTCAAAACTAATGCATAAATATACCTTGATATTTCTTTAATAAAATTTGATCATGTCATGCTAGGTTCCAGTCTTCTTTGAGTCAGTGGGTTGTAGAATGGTTTTTCTGCACTATATGGCTGGTATCCACTAGTGAGTACATACTAAGTATATCTTTTCTGGTCTGGGTTCACTCACTCAGGATGATCTTATCTAGTCCCATTCATTTGCCTGAAAATTGCACAATTTCCTCATTTTTAATAGCTGAATAGTATAATAGTATTCCATTGTGCAAATGTATCACAGTTTCTTTAACCATTCATTGGTTGAAGGGCATCTGGATTGAGTCTAGCATAACTATCCTCTGAGAGATGTCACCCTGAAGCAGATTAAAACAGATGCTGAGACACACTGTCAAACATTAGGTGGAGCTCTGGGAGACTTGTAGAAGAGAGGAAGAATGAGGGATCTGGAGCAGACAATAATTCCATATGAAGATGAGCAGAATCAACCAAACTAGACACTGGGAGGCTTACTGAGTCTGGAGCACCAGCCAAAAAGCCTATAAAGACTGGACTTAGGCCCCTACACATATATGCCTGATAGGCTGCTTGGTCTTCATGCAGATCCATTAGCAAGTGAAGCAAGGGGACTGGAGTTGTCTCTTAACATGGACCCTGTTGCCTGTTCATAGATCACTTTACCTTAGCTGGGCTTCTTTGCCACAAGACAGAAGAGGCTGCTCTTAGTCCTGATGTGACTTGATGAACCAGGCTGGGTTGATAGAGCAGGTTCCGCTCATGTGAAGAGAAGGAGAGGAGGGAAAGAGGGAAAGAAAGTGGGAGCGTGGGACCAGGTGGTGAGAAGGGAGAGGGCTGTGATCAGGATGTAACTTGAATACCTAAATAAATCATAAACAATTAAATAAATGATTAATAATAAATCATATCACTGCATTCCACATCAATGCAGCAATCAACTATCTTGTGTGAACTGGAGAAACAATAGAGCATATGAACTCTTGTGAAAATTGTTTGTTGAATTAAGGTTTGTTGGTAAGTGCAATTCAGTACTAAGTCATGCCATTACTGCTCAACATACATTTAATATTTTTTTAATTTCTTTATTTACTGCTTCAGGTTACATCTCCATCATAATGTCCTCTTTCTACCCATCCCAGTCCCGCCCTCCCACCCTCTACCCCCTAACCTTTCCATCTCACTCCTCTGGAGTGGAGTGTCCCTGCATAACAGTCTCTGGCCCCAGTTCAGCTGTCATATGAGGGCCAAGAGCCTCCTCATACACTGGGGACCTACAAGGCAGCACCATTAGGGAAAAGTGTCTCATTGACAGGGAGAAAAAGAAAAAGTGTATGTCCGTGTTCCCTTTGGTGCATTGGATGTGGTACAGATATCATGTACTATATAGCTAAAATCCGACTACAAGTGAATAGATGCCATGTGCATCCTTCTGAGTCTGGGTTAGCTCACTCAGGATGAGCTTCTCTAGTTCCATCCATTTGGCTGCAAATTGCATAATTTCATTGTTCCTGATAGCTGAATAATATTCCATTGTGTAGGTGTACCACAGGTTTTTAATCCATTTTTCAGTTGAGGGACATCTGGGTTGTTTCCAGTTTGTAGCTATTACAAATAAGGCTGCTATAAACATAGATGAGGAAACTTCCTTATGATTCCATGAGGAGTCATTTGGGTGTATACCCAGAAGTGTTATGGCTGGGTCTTGAGGCAGAGCTATTCCAAGTTTTCTAAGATATTGCCAGACTGACCTCCATAGTGGTTGCACAACCCAGAACTCCCACCAGCAATGGAGGAGTGTTCCCCTTTCTCCACACCCTCACCAGCATGTGTTGTCATATGAGCTTTTGATCTTAGCCATTCTGACAGGTGTGAGGTGGTATCTTTATGAATGCCATCCATTTATCTTCCAAGACCTATACAAAGAACAAATCTTTTATCTGTTACTGGTAAAAAGAGTGTTTTCTCTCATGTGTCTTTTTCTCTTTCTGTCTTATAGATTGGAAATAGGTGGGAACCATTTGCTTAGACTCATGGCTGTTAAATTAGTTAGGCATGTTTTTAACATTCATATTTTATATACTTGCTAGTCTTTTCAAGACATTTGGTGATTTTTCTGTTGAATTTATCATATTTTATAGTTATTTATATTAAAAAACCTCTCATTCATAATATACATTTCTCTTCACTACCAAAGTTTATATTTGTTTCTTTTTCTTAAAAACATGGTCTCATGCTACCACAGGCTGGCCTTGAACTTGCTACGTAATTGACAAGCTTGTACTACTGAATGTGCTACATTCACCCTCCCAAGAGATTACAGCACTATGAGGTACCATATTCACTGTGTACAATATTGAGGATCAAACTTAAGGTTTTGTGCATGCTAGGCAAGCACTTAGCCAATAAGCAAGCCATATTCTCTGCTTTAAATATCAGTGGTATGGTTCTAAGTTTTATGTTTTGCTGATGGAGATGTAACATGAAGCAACAATTCAATAAATTTTAAAAAAGAATTAAAAATTACCATAACTTGGAAAAAAAGAATTCAATCTGAATTTATATAATAATTTGTATGTAGAATCAAAAAGTAAATTGAGTAAAATTCAAACTAACATATTTAGACTACTTAGAAATTAGTTCTCTTAAGAGTTATTACTAATTAAATATTTTAAATTTTTATATTTGTATGTAAGAGAAGGTTGAATATCTTTTTTTAATACACTTTACATCCTGATTGAAGCCCCCCCCCTCTGCTCTCCACCCAATCCTATCTTCCCACCTGCTTCTCCTTTTACTCTCTTTTCCTCATAAAAGAGGAACCTCCCCCTTATCAACACAACTCAGCTCTTCAAGTCCAGACAAGGAGAATCCTCTTTCATTGAGCCCAGATAGGACAGCCCAGCTAGGACAAAGTGATTCACAGTCAACAGAGTCCATGCCAGAGACAAAGTATGAATACCTTATTAATCAAATATAAGGTCATTTTTGAAAAAAATTCTACATTTTTCTTAATTCACTGAATACTTAAGTTATTTTAAAGTTTTATGATTCATTGTTTTAATCATATGTATATGTGTTTTTCTGAATATATATATATATATATATATATATATATATATATATATGTGAGTGCAGTTTCTTTTGGAACCTAGACATATTGAGTGTTCCTGGAGCAAGAATTACAATTGTGAGTAAGTGGCAGGGCGTGCATGCTGGGAATCAAATTCAGGTCCTCTTGAAGACCAGAAAGAAATCATGACTGCTGAACTCTTTTTCCAATCCTTAAGTTTTTTTTTAATGTTTATTTATTACTTCAAGATACATCTCCATCACAGTGTCCTCTTTCTACCCATCCCAGTCCAGGCCACTCACCCTCTTCCCCCTCTTCTCACTTATTCTACTCCTCTGGAGTAGGTTGTCCCCTACATATCAGTACCCCTCAGTTCATCAGTCCTATGAGGGCTAAGAGCTTTGTCTTGGCAGCACCACTAGGGCAAAGTGTCTCTCTAACAGGTAACAAAGTCTATATTCCTGTTCCTTTTGGTGTGTTGGTTGTAGGATAGCTATCTGGTACTATATGGATACAATCCAATTATAAATGAATAGATGCTATGCACATCTTTCTGAGTCTGGGTTAGCTCACTCAAGAAGAGCTTTTCTAGTTCCATCCAGTTGGCTGCATATTATATGATTTCCTTGTTTCTGATGGCTAAGTAGCATTCCATTGGGTAAATGTTCCACAGTTTTGTTTTGTTTTGTTTTTTTTGTTTGTTTTTGTTTTGTTTTGTTTTGTCTATTCTTCAGTTGAGGGACATCTGAGTTATTTCCATTTTCTAACTATCACTAATAAGGCTGCTATGAACATAGAAGAGTGTATGTCCTTGTGATTCGGTGAGGAATCATTTGGATATATACTCAGGAGTGGTATGGCTGGGTCTTCAGGTAGAGCTATTCCAAGTTTTCTAAGATATCACCAGACTGATTTCCACTGTGGTGTTGCAAGGTTGCACTCCCACCAGCAAAGGAGGAGTGTTCCCCTTTCTCCACAACCTTGCCAGCATGTGCTGTCATTTGAATTTTTGTTCTTAGCCGTTTTACAGGTGTAAAATGGAATCTCAGAGTCATCTTGCATTGCATTTCCTTGATGATGAAGGATATCGAGCATTTCTTCAAGTGTCTCTCAGCCATCAGAGATTAATCCTTTGTGAATTCTTGACTTAACTCTGTTCCCCATTTTTGTATTGGATTATTTGGTTTCTTAGCATTTAATTTCTTGAGTTCTTTATAAATTATGGATATTAGCTTTCTGTCAGATGTGAGGTTGATAAAGAACTTTTCCCAATGTTTAAGTTGCAATTTTGTTCTAATGACAATGTCCTTTGCCTTACAGAAGCTTGTCAGTTTCATGAGGTCCCATTTATTGATTGCTGGTCTTAGAACCTGAGCTGTTGGTGTTCTGTTCAGGAAGTTGTAAACTGTGCCAATGAATTTGAGGATTTTCCCCACTTTCTCTTCTGTTAGATTTAGTGTGTCAGGCTTTGTGTTAAGGTCTTTTATCCACTTGGACTTAAGTTTTGTACAAGGTGATAAGTATGAGTCTAATTTCATTCTTTTACATGTGGACCTCCAGTTAGACCAGCACCATTTGTTGAAGATGGTGTCCTTCTTCCATTGTACAGTTTTGGTTTCTTTGTCAAAAATTAAGTGACCATAAGTGTGTGGGTTCATTTCTTGTTCTTCAATTCAATTTCATAGATCAACTAACTGCTCTGTTTCTTTACCAGTACTGTGCTGTTTTTGCTACTTTTGTTCTGTAGGATAGCTTGGAATCTGGGATGGTGATACCTCCAGATGTTTTTTTTTTTTTTTTTTTTTTTATTGTATAGGATTGATTTGGCTATTCTGTTTTTTTTTGTTGTTGTTTGGTTTTTTTTGTTGTTGTTGTTGTTGTTAATCCATATGAAGTTGAGAATCATTTTTGCCAGGTCTGTAAAGAATTGTGTTGGTATTTTGATAGGAATTTCATTGAATCTCTGTATTTCTTTGGGTAGAATGACAGTTTTTGTTATCTTGATCCTACCTATCCATGAGCATTGGAGATCTTTCTATCTCCTGATGTCCTCTTAAATTTCTTTTTTTAATATTTTATTAATACTCTGATTTATTTTTTGAAAGTTTTATTTTTTATTTTTATTTTTTAAATTTATTTACTTATTGCTTCATGTTACATCTCCATCATAGTGTCCTCTTTCCAACCTTCGCAGTCCTGCCCTCCTACCCTCTACTCCCTAACCCTTCTATCCCACTCCTCTGGAGTGGAGTGTCCCTACATAACATTTCCCCACCCCAGTTTAGCAGTCATATGAGGGCCAAGAGCCTCCTCATACACTGGAGGCCTACAAGGAAGTACCACCAGGGAAAAGTGTCTCAGTGACAGGGAGAGAAAACAAACAAACAAACAGTCTATGTCCATGTTCCTTTTGGTGTGTTGGTTGTAGTAAAGATATCGTGTACTATATGGCTAAAATCCTACTATAAGTGTATAGATGCTATGTGCATCCTTCTGAGTCTGGTTAGCTCACTCAGGATGAGCTTCTCTAGTTCCATCCATTTGGCTGTAAATTGCATGATTTCATTGTTTCTGATAGCTGAGTAGTATTCCATTGTGTAGATATACCAGTTTTTTAAACCATTCCTCGGTTGAGGGACATCTGGGTTGTTTCCAGTTTTAGCTATTACAAATAAGGCTGCTATGAACATAGATGAGTCATCTTCCTTGTGATTCAGTGAGGAATCCTTTGGATATATACCCAGAAGTGGTATGGCTAGGTCTTGAGGTTAAACTATTCCAAGTTTTCTAAGATATCGCCAGACTGACCTCCATAGTGGTTGTAAAAGCTTGTACTCCAACCAGCAATGGAGGAAAGTTCCCCTTTCTCCACAACCCTGCCAGCATGTGCTGTCATTTGATCTTTTGATCTTAGCAATTATGACAGGTGTGAGATGGAATCTCAAAGTCCTCTTGAGTTGCATTTCTCTGATGATTAAGGATGCTGAGCATTTCTTCAAGTGTCTCTCAGCCTTCAAGAATTCCTCCTTTGTGAATTCTCTGTTTAGCTCTTTTCCCCATTTTTTAATTGGATTATTTGGTTTCTTGGCAATTCATTTCTTGAGTTCTTTGTAAATTTTGGATATTAGCCCTTTGTCAGATGTGGGTTTGGGGAAGATTATTTTCCCCAATATGTAGGCTGCCGTTTTGTTTGAATGACAGTGTCTTTTACCTTCCAGAAGCTTTTCAGATTCATGAGGTCCCATTTATTGATTGTTGGTCTTAGGTCCTGAGCTGTTGGTGTTCTGTTCAGGAAGTTGTCACCTGTGCCAATCTGTTCAAGGGTATTCCCCAGTTTCTCTTCTAGTAGATATAGTGTGTCAGGCCTTACATTAGGTCTTTGATCCACTTGGACTTAAG
>CAJQZJ010018033.1:6633525-6684349 GCA_907164525.1 Lophiomys imhausi
AGATGCTGTCCTTTTTCCATTGTGTGGTTTTGGCTTCTTTGTCAAAATTTAAGTGACCCTAAGTGTGTGGGTTCATTTCTGGGTCTTCAATTCGATACCATTGATCCACTGGTCTGTTTCTATACTAGGACCATGCTGTTATTATTAGTATTGCTCTGTAGTACAGTTTGAAATCTGTGGTGGTGATATGTCCAGATGTTTTTTGTTTTTGTTTTTTTATTGTACAGGATTGAGAAACTTGAAGCATTTCCTCTAAACTTAGGGACAAAGCAAGGATGCCCACTTTTGCCATATCTCTTAAATTTCTGTCTTGACAAAGACTTGAAGTTCTTGTCATTCAGGTCTTTCATTTGCTTGGTTAGAGTTACCCCCGGGTATTTTATATTGTTTGAGGCTATTGTGAAGTGTGTTGTTTCCCTAATTTTTTTCTCAGATCATTTATCTTTTGTATAAAGAAAGGCATCCAATTTTTTTGAATTAAATTTTTTCCAGCCACCTTGCAGAATGTGTTTATCAGTTGTAGAAGTTCTCTGGTGGAATTTTTGGAATCACTTATGTATACTATCATATAGTCTGCAAATAGGGATAATTTGACTTCTTCATTTCCAATTTGTATTCCCTTGTTCTCCGTTAGTTTGTTTTTTTTTGTTTGTTTTTTGTTTTTTTTGTTGTTTTTTGTTTTTTTGCTCTAGCAAGAACTTCACATACTGTGTTGAATAGATATGGGGAGAGTGGGCATCCTTGCCTTGTCCCTGAGTTTAGAGGAAATGCTTTAAGTTTCTCTCCATTTAATTTGATGTTGGCTACTGGCTTGCTGTATATTGTGTTTATTATTTCTAGGTATGTTCCTTGTATGCCAGCTCTCTCCAGGACTATTAGCGTGATTTTGTCAAATGCTTTTGCAGCATCTAGCGAGATGATCATGTGGTGTTTTTCTTTTAGCTTGTTTATATGGTGAATTATGTTGATGAATTTTCTTCATGTTGAACCACCCCCTGCATTTCTGGGATGAAGCCTACTTGATCATGTTGTATGATACTTTTGGTGTGTTCTTGGATTCAGTTTGCCAGTATTCCTCAAGTTTTTTATGTACTATTCTTTTGTGGAACAAAAACACTTTGTTTCTCTAATATAAGCTTTTTATTTTATGAGGCAGAAATATTTGCAAATAAACAACAGTTTTCATTTCATTATAATAATAGAATAGTATAATTCTTAAAACTGTATTTCTGAAATGATATCAACATTTGAATAACATCTTATATATTATTCACAAAATATCTTTCTTTTCAGCCTTTCTTATTTTATGCATCCTGAAGAATAAATTAAATAGCAGTTACATATTCATGGGCTATATCATATTAGAGTAATCCAAGTCAGAGTGGGAGCTCAACCATATGAAAGGCAAATGGACCATTTATTTCAATTTATTGTGATGCTAAATAGGACCTAGAATTGACAAAAAGACAGTGGACTTCCGCATGTGTGTGTTGGAGGTGTAATTTTAGATTATATAAATTTAAATGGGGAAACTCACTCAAAATGTAGATGTCATCGTTTCATGTTCTGGATTTGTCTTCTAAATAAAAAGGAGAAAGTGGGGTAAGCAAAAGAATGCATATTTTCTGCTTTCTGACTGTGAAAACAATATAGTCAGTTGCTTCAAGCTCCTGCTCTCATATCTTCTTCATAATGCAATGTATTGTTAAGCTATGAGCCACAATGGATACTCCTATCTGAATTAGCTTTTCTTAGCTCTTTTGCTTCAGCAACTACACAGACAAGTAAGTAGTACAACTAGACTCAAAATTAAACTTCTATGAAAAGTGCTAGATAAACTAACCAAAAATTAACTTCTGAAAAGATGGATTTATGGTATATTTGATGATTATTTGACACCATCACATGAGAAACTGCTGGTGTTTCCAGTTCTGTTCCTGACTCTGTCTTTTGCAAGTTTTCAAAATTCAGGGAAAAGAACCTTTACATAAATGCAAAAATATTGAAATAAATGATCTTCTATCTCAGTTTTTATTCTAAAATGCTATTATCTTATTATATCTTAAATATTCTTATGGATACATTGATACTGGATAATTTACCTCAAGAGGTAGATTTTGACCTCAAAACAAAACTGTTCTGAAGGCTAGTTTTCTCAAATAATGCATGAAGCTGCATTTTTCTCCTTCATTTTGAAACAAAATCTGAGACAGGAACTTCATGTTCTATATTGTGAAAGAGGATACAAATTATTTACCTAAGCAAAGCAACAAATGATGTGGAACACTGAATAAATAACAATAAAGAATCACTAAATTTAAAAGCAATTGAGCAATTTCTCATCCACAAATACTAAAAGTCAACTATCAGCTCAGAAGACTTCTTTATCAGTTGTGACTCATTCAGAAGATTGAAGCTAACATATTCTACTATATCAATTTACTGTTCGTGGGAGAGTAACCTTAGTGAACTTTGACCAATCTATAGTTCTAAACCATCTGCTTCCAAAGGAAAATGATACTTTCTTCAATGAAACACATAAAAACACCAAGTATATGCCTAATTGTGCAGTTGGCTGGGTTTAGAATAAAACACTGCAAAACTGATTGGTGAATTGATTTTGCCATTTGCTGTGGTTTTCTGCAAGCATCTAATCAATTGGATAGTTTGTGCTGACCCATTTTTGGGTTACTGTGTTCTCTGTAATATTTATCTTCAAGAACATTTTCGTCTTAGGTATTTTTATACTTCTGTAAAGTGAAAGCACTCTATATATACTGATTCTACAGTTTCTGTATGCCAGAAACCTAAAACTCCAGATGCATATAATTTACAAAATTAAGCCACTGTTCAGCATGAAAAATTTCCCCCTTAAATATATTCAGCAGAGAAAAATTTAATTTAATTAAGTTAAGGGACAAAGTTTTGAGATACAGGAATTTGATCAGTACATCAATGACACATTTGATACACCCCTAACCTGTAAACTCTCCTATAAATTCAAGGATTCTAGAATTTGGAAGTAACCTTAAATGTCCTCTATTCCAACAAGCCATCTAACACTTGAATTTCCTCGACAACATCTCCACCCTGTGGTTATTTGGCCAAGTCACCACTAGTGAATATAAATCCATTTAGAGAAAATTAATTTTTTGTTGCTTCAGTCTCTACGGTTGTGAAGTCTTTCTTTCCATTAAATTCAAACTGATAGACTTGGCCCTTGTATCATCTGGACTTAATTACTTGAAACCATAAACCTAAATCATGTACTAATGCTTTTTTCATATTGAAAATCTCAGGAGAGATACAGGAACCAGATAACCTTCTATACACTTCTGACTGATGTCTTTTACAATTCTGCAATGTGTTTATATTCCTATTGGCACAGGTGACTTCAAGTTGGACATTATTGACAATGTAGTTGCTGATTAGCAGAGTACCAGTTCATTATGAAGTAATGAATATTCATAAATTGATATTTTCTTCATGCAATCTATGAAATTGTTAGAAATATTAGCATGCAACTAACATATTGTCCACAACTTTTAGAAGCTAAAAGATGCCCACCCTTGAAAATATTTATGATTTTGTTATTTTGCATTTAAACTATTATAATGCATATACATGTGCTTATATTGAACAAGTTATTTTGATATTTAGCATCCCATACAAATTAAAGGATAACTATAGGATTAAATTTGTAAATTTAATATTTAATTGTTGTATTTTGGTAGTTGATAAATACTGTTAAATATAAATAATAATTATATCTTATGCAAAGTAAAAGTTTTTTTCTTTCTCCAGTGGAAATCAAGTGAGGTGCATTTCAAAGGTACTATGGAGACATACGGCATCACCATCATTTATATGTTTTAATTTTATGCGTTTCTTCATATATAAAATTTAAAATCTACAATTTTAAATCCTAAATATACATGAGTACAACAAGTAAAAGAAAATGTATGCTTTATTCTGACAATAGTTTCTATAAGTCATATTCCTACTATGTAGAACAGCACACTAATAGAATAGACACACATTCCAAGAGCAGGTGAAATTTTCATATGTATGTATGTCACAAAAACTTAAAAGTTTTCAAATGACCCAAAACAAAATACAAATCCTGAATGTCAAAGGAACACAGAAAGCTGAAATTTCATACTCATAAATACTTGTTAATACTTCTGTAACCTGGGATGAAAACTTATAATGTTCAAAGAATTCTAATATTAAGAATTCTGAAATAAAATGCTATTAGGTAATAACACTGACTATTTTAAAGCTTTTTAATCAAATGCATTTTTAGTGGCACCCGATGTCTATTTAGGAATAATGGTTTAATGTTGGAATAGCACAGCACTGGACTAAAAGCCTTAACAACATTTCAAAAATATATTACATAGCAGTCCCATCCATAGGAATAAACTTTTAGAGCCTTGTGTGCCTACTCAGAAAGTTATTTACACTTATCTGTGAACTTCACAACTCCATTTTTCTTCAGAGCTGAATGATATCCCGTTTTGAATATATACCACATTTTCATTATCCATTCATCAGTTGATGGACATCTAGGCAATTTCCATTTCTTTGCCAGGATGAATATAACTGCAATGAACACGGGTGGTTAAGTATCTCTACAGTGAGATACAGAAAGTTTAGGTTATGTACCCAGGACTGGTATGGATAGAAAGTATTTAAGATCTATTTCTATGTTTCTAAGTAACCCCCACAGTGATTTTCATAGTGACTGTCTCAGTTTACTGTCTTACCAACAGTAAATAATCTTTTTTCTTTTCTCACATCCACTCCAGAATTTCTTTTTTCAAATCAGTTATTCTGATTAGGCTGAACTGAAATCTCAAAGTAGATATAATTTAGTTTTCCTGAGGGCTAATAATATTGATTAACTCCTTTTCCTTTACTATTTCATAATTATTTTTATTTTCTTTTGAGAATTCATTAAGTTCCATGACTCAATTTTAATTGGGATGCTTTCTTAGCGTTTGTTATTTTGAGTTATTTGTAAATTTTAGAAACTAACCCATGTCAGATAATATATATATGTAAATGTATACATATATATATGTAAATATATATATATATATATATCCTATTCTGAAGTCACCTTGTCACTGGAGTAATTGTGTACTTTGATGTGTGTGTGTGTGTGTGTGTGTGTGTGTGTGTGTGTGTGTATATATATATATATAAAGTTTAATGTTTCTACATGTCAATTGTTATCAATTCCACAAAATAAGTTTATACTAAAATACTACAAGCAAGTCTGCTATTTGGTATGCTAAATAAAATTTAGGGGTCTTTTGCAATGGTACAGTGGGTAGAGACCTTCTTCTGTGATTATGAAGATCAAGTTAGATGCTCAGCAACCATGTCAAAAATAGCACTCTTAGCATGAGGTAGAGGTAGTAGTTTCTAGGAACTTGTCACTTGTCACTCTTGCTGAATAAACCAGCTTGAGGTTCATTAGAAAATTCAGTCTTACAAGGTGGCAAAAGTAAATGACAAAGAAAGACATCCAGTGTCTACTTCTGACATCTATAAGTGCACATATAAGCATGAACTTCTCCACCAACTGACACATACACACATTAATACAAACACACACACACACACACACACACACACACACACACACACACACACCTATGACATAACACAAGCATTTTGTTTAGAAAAATAAGAGCTTAGAAAATAGCTCAGTGGATGACAAGTGTTTTTACTGTGGAAGCCTTTTAGTATTTACTATCAAGACGTTCGATCTCCAGAGTCCACACCAACAGCCAAATGCAATAAGCCCACACTTTAATTCCAGCGCTCCTGCAGTAAGAGTCACTCAGATGCTCATAGACCAGCTAGGCTGATGTGGCACAGCGGCACAAACAACATAGACTCTGCCTCAAACAAATTGAATGGCAAGAACTAATTCCTGAAAGGTGTCCTCAGACCTTCACACTTGCTGTACAACACATGTCCTCATATCCATTCAATGAAACTGTAAGAACAAATATCCTCATACTGAGGATAAATGGACTCTCTTTTATCCTTTATATTCATTCTTCTCTCATATATTACATCCAGACTGCAGCTTCCCCTCCCTCCCCTTCCTCCTGTATTCTCTCTGTCTTCCCTTTTCCAAGGATCCATCTCCCCTTCTCTCCTTAGAAAAGAGCAGGCCTTCCAGGGACATCAACCACATACAGCACAATAAGCTACAATAAGACCAGGCACATATCCTCACATCAAGGCTGGACAAGGTAACCCAGTAGGAGGAAAAGGGTTCCAAAGCCAGGCAAAAGAGTCAGAGACAACTCTCACTCACACTATTAGGAATCCCACAAGAACACTGAGCTATACAACCATAGCAAATATGCAGATGTCCTAGGTAAGACCCATACAAGCTCCATGGTCTCTGTGAGCCCTCTTGAATTCTCCTCATTTGATCCTGAGAGCCATGTTCATATGGTATCCTTGTTTCCTAGGGATTCCCCAATTCTCCCTCCCCATCTCCAACTCCCCAAACTCCCTCTAATATTTGCCTGTGGGGATCTCTATCTGCTCCCGTTAGTTTCTGGATGAAGTCTTTCTGGTCTCCCTGATCACAATTATTCTAGCCTCTGGTCCCAGCACTTTCCGACATGACAAACTGTAGGGTAGTGGTTTTATAGCTGGTTTGGTGTTCCCCTACCACTTGAGGCCTTGTTTGGTTACAGAGAATGGCTGGTTCAGTCTCTGTGTCTCCATTACTAGGAATCTTCTCTAGTGTTGCCCTAATAGTTTCGGTTGCATTAAGTTTCTACCTCACTCACAAATGTCCCCCAATTGCAGTAGTCTCTCCCAGCATTCTCTCAATCCATCACCACCAGTCCTGGGACCTGCATTTACCATCAACACCCACCTCTCTCCATCTGAGGAACATATTCTAGCTCCCCTTCCCAGGAAGATCCTTGTTTCTCATCTTAAATCCTCCTTGTTACTCAGCGTCTCTGAATCTGTGGAATATAACATGATTATCCTTTACCTTACAGCTAATATTCACTTATAAGAAAGTAGATACGTTGTTTTTCTTTCAGGGTCAGGGTTACCTCATTTAGGATGATTTTTCTAGGTCCATACAAAGAATACCATTAATAGGACAAAATGGCAGCCTAGAGAATGAGAAAATATTTTTTTGCCAGCTCTACATCTGACAAAGGGCTAATATCCAAAATCTATAAAAAAAAATTCAAGAAACTGGACATGAACAAATCAAATAATCCAATTAAGAAATAGATTAGATTTCTAAACAGAGAATTCTCAACAGAGGAATCTCAAGTGGCTGAGCAACACTTAAAGAATTGTTCAACATCCTGTCCTCAGTCATCAGGGAAATGTAAATCAAAACAACCCTGAGATTCCATCTCACACCTATCAGAATGGCTGAGATCAAAAACACTAGTGACAGTTGTTATTGGTGGGGATGTGGAACAAAGGATACACTTCTCTGTTGTGCAAGTGAAAACTTATACAGCCACTTTGGAAAACTATATGAGAGTTTTTCAGAAAATTGAGAATCGATCCACTTCAAGATATATGCACTTCTACTATAATTTTTAAATTTTGTCAGTAGACTTTTAAAATTATTTTAAAAGTGCCATACTATAAAATTTATTAACACAGAAAATATCATTTATTTCACAAATGGATATTAAGGAATATATATCCAACAAATTATACTGTTTATTCTGTGTAGATGAAAATGAGATAATGAAATAATGATTAATTGAAAAAAAGAACATGAGAGTAAACAGTTGATCGAAAATAACAATTAATATAATAGTTTACATATGAAGAACAAAACATAAGTTTGCAAATATATGTTAGTAAAGGACAAAGTAAAGGGTTATTAATGACTTTTGTTGATGCGATTAGTTGCCTATGGTACAGAAACATAAGTACCATAACCTATGCCATAGTGGTTTCTTTTTCAAAATATATTTCAGTTAGTAGTTTCTGGAAACAACACATGAAGATCAATGGGGTATTTCTCATATTTAAACAACACCAGAGAAAATTAATATAACATAATTTGAAATGTGTGTATTTTCTTTCAACTTGGTTCATAACATGGCACCTTGTCTTGTTCATTACCTAGTACATTTTCCTATATGGTTCATAAAATGATCACCTTGATTGCCTATATCTGAACTTTATGGGATGCAGCAAATCTTCATCAGCACCTAATGTGATACTAGCTCTCTGAAGACAAGAGCAGCAACAATCGGGAGCCCACATCTGCTTCCTCCAGGTGGCTCTGTGCTCCCTTCTCCACTGTTCTCTTCATTAACACTAATCTACTTTTTTAAGAGTTGGCAACTGTTTTGCAAATTTTGAGCAGTTTTTCCCTGAGAGGAATAAATCTGAGAATTTCAAGAATGATGAAATTAAAAAATAAATAGCTGTGGATTCTGCCACATGCCCTCTAACATATTGCTCTCCATTGCTCAACCTGAGAGTACAGTTTGCTGATGGGAACATCAGCAAGGTAAACAAACCTCCGTTCCAAGAAATTCCATTCCAGGAGGCATCTGAATAACTACCTTGAAAAATAAGACAAATGTTTTTGTTTTTATTTTTGTTTTTGTTTTGTTTTATAGCAACAAGAAAACCCACAACCTTGAATGTGAATGAATGACAACATTCACACACAAAAAAAACACCTGCAGAATATTTGAGATCAAGGTGACATAAAAATATTTTTCATTGAAGAAAAGAATGGAAAGCCTATTTTCTGAGTTGTCTTCTAAAAAATAAGGCCTGTATTTTGTTTCCAGGTTTTTATACACCTAGACAACAATGTTTTTTGAGTTCCTTCTATGTTCAAGGGAGTCTGTTAATTGTAGTGAAAGAATGATTAAGGCAGGTGGTTTCAAATGGTTTCATTATGAAATTCTCCATAAGGAATTTTCTCTGCTTGAGTGGGATCAGCTTAGGGACTTGCTCCTTTCCAGAAGAACAGAGTGAAAATGATGGGTTTCACATGTAAGATGAGGCTGTTCAGTGTGGGCTTCTCTATTGTTCCTCTAATCTCAGGTGTCAGGTGCTTCCCCTATGCTCACGTTGCTAAAAGGAAAACAAAGTGTGCTGTCATGAGGTGTACAATAGTGGAAATTTTGCAGCAAATATAATTTCAGCATTAGGTCAACCACCACAAGGAATTCAGCCCCGAAGGAACGGGCTTCCAACAACCACGTGAATAAATTAGTTTATTCATAGGTAAGATTTGAGCTGGTTGCGTCTTTGCATACATCTTGATTGTAGCCTCCTGAGGAAAACTGAACAAAAGTGATCAGTATTGTATCTGGATTCCTATACACAAGAGCTAATAATTTTTTTCTATTATTACAAAAATTTTAATACATGAGATTATAATATAATTGCATCATTTCCTCCTTTCCTTTCATTCCATTTTGCAAACTCCCTAATATACCCTTCTTTACTCTCTTGAAAATAAATGAATCTTTAAAATCTCATTGTTGAGGATTTTCCCCCCACTAAGAGTAAAATACATTTTGAGAAATCTAAGCAAGAATATTATATAATTATGTTTGGCGTTTTTGGAGGACAACTCTTCAGAAGTATTATTACGAGAGAAGAAGCATGGGCTCTAGGACACAGTTTATGGAATTAAGAAATGGTGGTTTTTATCTCAGCTGACAATATAACTGGGCAGGAAGTGAAGAAATGACAGCATTTTCTAGAGTGTGTTATCAGCTTTTCCATAGCATCAAATGAAGTAAAACTAGGTTATACAACAGCAAAATACTAAAGGAATGTATTTCACAATGATCAGAAGTACTTGAGTCATACACACATACACAAACATACATGTACAGATACTAATGAGAAATAATGGATTGTGAACAAAGTTAAAATATAAGTTATTTCTATTTTGCTATGTATTTCATCAGAAAATTCTTTTTACTCGCCTACAAAGAAAAATGCTAATAGCTCATTTGTAGATCTTGAATTCTGCCTATAAATAGTGTATATTCATTCATTTCCATCATTTTAGTTTCTAGCATGGTTGCAAGGTCAAAAATAAATTGAAGTATTATTTTTTTTACATATCCTTGTGAGGAAAAAGAGAGGATAAAGTATATAATAGGAGAATTCTTTCTCTTTTCCTCTTGAACATTTTCTCTCAGAAAGATCAAAGTTCAGGTTGTCAGTAATATAAATGATACAGTGTCAGTAAGACATATTAAAAATTGAAATCCATCAATGGAGTATTGAAAGAAAAGGGGTTTTAACTCTAACACCACAGGCACTAGGAGAGAGCCAAGCTGTCATTTAAAAAGGAAATGTCTTCTAACCTAACTTTGCACACAGAGGGTTATTTATACCAGTGAACATTCTAAATCACTCTTCTACATACATAAGAGCTGCACATGAGACAATTTCCAAGTTGGAACTTTGATTATGAAGGTCACTCTTCTACATACATAAGAGCTGCACATGAGACAATTTCCAAGTTGGAACTTTGATTATGAAGGTATATAATACGACTTGCTAAATTCTTTTGTATTATTGCAGAAGTCAATTAGAGAGCAATGAAAACAAGAATGTACTTTTTAATGATATGGTGCTGTTTTCATATTCTACTATAACTCAATGTATAAGTAACATGCTGTTGCTGCTGTTCAATGATATGCTGAAAGATATGAGAAAAACACAAAAGTCAGTTAATATACTGCCTTTTTCTTGGGATTTTAAAATCTTAGGTCCCTTATTCTTCTCCAGATGTATATGAAGTTAACTTTCCAGAGGACTTACTGCAGCAAGTTTTATTGCAGTGTAGTTCCCTATGCCCTTGTATTACTGCAAGTGTGGAAACTCACAAAATGTGTCTTATTTTGAGTTTGATATCACCTTCAATTTCAAGTTCTGTGACTCAGAGTGAAAGCTCGTGTTTTACCAAACTCTGGTTCTCTCCCCCGAGTCTAGCTCCCTGTCTTCACGTAATGATTATTGGGCTTAATTGCTGAGGTTGCACTGATCAGCATGTCACCTTGACAGCCTTTTTAACCTTCCTCTGATAAAGGGCAAATATCATCTCATCATCTTTGGGTTATTACACTTGCTTCATACTCAGTGATTATTGACTCTGTACCACCAACTCAAATTTAAATAAAAGGCCACTTATACCATATTAGACAATGCGTGCTTTCATTTTATGAAGGTCACGCTTATGTCAGAAACTGTTCAGCCATCAACCCGCACTCTAAACATCTGCTCAGGATTAGCATGAAATAGGCCCAAAGAAATCCACAATGGAAATACAAAGAAGGTGAGCTTGGAAAACATAAACTCCAATGTGCTTATTATTACTAATGAAGCCACAGTGAAGAAGTTGTTTAATATTATACTTGAAATATTGTTGATGATGTAATTCTCAATCATAACTTAGTAATTAGGGACATATTTATTGCCAACTCATAGGACAACAAAATATATATTTCTCCAAAAACTTAAAAAATTCCTTAAATAAAAACAAAAATAATTTATTACTAAAGTAATGTCACTAAATGAATTATTATCAGTTTGTAATGTTGATGCAAGTTGTACCTATCAGCACCTTAGAGAAAGTTTGGACATAAGGTTTTTCTAAATAGAGATGTACTTCTGTAAAACTGACAAAAGTTACTTAAATAATGTCTTCTCACCCAAAATTTGGATATGTGTAACTGCATTTAGAAAAGCATATATAGAAACACCCATTTTTTTTTTTTTTTGTACTGACTGGTTTCTTTCTAAGAATCACTTCAGAGTGGAGTTCAAGAGTGAATAAAAACTAATTGAGGCACTTGGCCCTCATATGACTGCTGAACTGGGGCTGGGACTGTTAGGTAGGGGCACTCCACTCCAGAGGAGTGGGATGGAAGGGATAAGGGGTAAAGGATAGGAGGGCGGGACTGGGAGGGGTGGAAAGAGGTTAATGTGATGGGGGTGTAACCTGAAGTAATAAACATTAAAAACACTAATTGAATTTAAAAACAAAAGACTTACCCTGGTTTCTTTTTATTTTTTTTAGTTTCTCAATATTTATTTATATATATTTTTTAACATTTATTTATTACTTCAAGTTACATGTCCAACACAGTCCCCTCCCTCTACCCTCCCAGTTCCACCCTTCCACCCTCTCCCCCCTTCTGCCACCTATCCTACTCCTCTGGTATGGGGTGCCTCTACATATCAGCCTCCCTCATTTCAGCAGGGCTAAGTCATATGAAGAAGGCTAAGAGCTTCCTATTGCACTATGGGCCTACATGGCAGATCCAGTAGGGCAAAATGTCCCACTAACAGGTAACAAATTCTATGTTCCCCTTATTTCTAAGGCCCAGTTATCACTGAAGCTTTCCTCTTTGAGATAAGTGTGGTTCCCATCCATTGGTATATTACATTAAATATTATACATTTTAAATATTTTAGTTTTAATTAATATTTCTATATAATATATTTTGATGGTATTATTTACACTTCCTCAATTCCTTCTAGATTCTTTTCACATCCCTCTACTCACACAAAAATTCATGTTCCCCCACTCATACACACACATGCACAATGAAAATTGAAGAAACTAAATTTTTAAAATTTCTTTGAGAATTTCATACATTGGTGCTGTATTTACATCACTTGCCTCCCACTATCATCCTTCCCGTTCTTCTCATGTACCCCTCACTGTCAAATAATGATGTGCCATCATTTAATTATAACAGTACACACACACACACATTTGTAGTAGATGTGTACATACAGAGAGATAGATGACAGAGATAGAATAGATAGATGATAATGCTATATAGATAGATAGATACATACATACATACATACATACATAGATACATACATAGATAGATGATAGATGATAGATAGATAGATGATAGATAGATAGATGATGGATGTTTATAAATACAGTGTGTGGAGATAGTTATCACTTCTAGTATGTGTTTATGGTTGACCACTTGGGATTAGCTAAATCATTAGGCATCTCCTACCTGGAGAACATTGATTTTTATCTCCTAGCAACCGTCAAGGGCCTGTCAATTTTCTTCTAGGGGTGAAGCTTCATGAGAGTTCCCTATTTATGTTGTTGTGCCTATTGATGTTGCGATTTTCAAGATCTTTCTTTTTTATTTTTTCCTTTATTTTTTATTTCTTCAAGTTACATATCAATCGCAGTCCCCTCCCTATTCCCCCCTCCAGTCCCACGCTCAAACCCTCAACCCCCCATCCACTTCCCATTTTTTTTTTAAGTTTAAGGTATATCTTATTTCCCCCTACAGTTTCCCCTTTCAGTCCAACAAATGGCTCTTTCTCTTATAATAATAAATACAATACAGTACAACAGAGGTAATTAGGCCACAGTTATGAGGGTTATATGGCTTAGTGTACATTTCCAATGTCCAGTCCATATGTATTTGGTACCTGACTTTAACATTCTACTATCTAAACATCTCCTTGAGTTTAAAGGTCTATATCTGACTCAACATTCATACTAATTGCAACACAATTTTAAAAGTATCTTCTTAGATCTATAACACTCTCTTGACTCCTAAACAACTCAAAATTAAATTATGAGACTCTAGCTATCTGTTCTTCAACCACCTCAGAGACCTGAGAGGGATAAATATATCTGATTTTATAGGAAGTACAGGTCCTGCAGCTTCCAAAAAAAAAAGAAATGACATACCAGTGGCTGCCTAGACCATTCCCATTTTCTCTCCATACATTACAGCATCGATCTTCAGTCGTTTGGCCCCGTTTCTCTGACAGACATTGATTGTAGAGCAGGGGTTATGAAGGACTTACCTACCCTGTCTTGGCAGAGCTAGGTTGTCAACTTACCTGCTTCCAGGTTTTGTCCTTTTTGTACAGCATTCTGTCTACAGTTGGAGCAAGGGGCTTTCCTGCCAAGGGATAGGCTTGCGACTAATTCAATCATCTCCCACTGGAGATTCTTCGATACTCATCTTCTACTTGGAGGAGAATAGGGGGTGCTGTCAGGAGTTGATATGTCTTGATATAAAAAAATCTAAAGTTATGAAAACATCTTTGAATGCCATAATCTGCAGATCTCTTGAGGTTTTTGAAGAGGCCCTATCTCTTAGATTAGGGTAAACAGATGTTGCTTGTCTTTTAGCAGCTTTATTTCTGATTAGCTTAGAAAATAACTATAATAGGCTGTCATAGTACCTAACAGAATGACCGGCTTGCATATTCATTAGTTTGCATTTCTTAATTACCCTAAATAGTTTATGAAAATTAGTAGTAAAAGGTCGAAACATCACATTTCATTTTTTTAACCTCCTAACCCTTCCATCCCATTTCTCTGGGGTGGGGTGTCCTTATATAACAGTCCCTCATCTCAGATGAGAGGTCGTATGAGGGCCAAGAGCCTCCTCATTCATTGGGGGTCTATGAGGCAGTACCATCAGTGTAAGGTGTCTCATTGCCTGGGAGAGAGAACTAAAAAACAAACAAACAAATAAGCAGACAAATAGATAAAAAGACTAAAAAATAGAAAAAAATATTTAAAAAATATTAAAAAATATTAAATAAATAAATAAATAAAAATAAAAAGTCTATGTAGAAGTTCCCTTTGGTGTGTTAGCTGTAGTATCGATACCTTCTACTATATAGCCTAAATCCTACTATAAGTGAATAGAAGCCATATACATCCTTCTCAGTCTGGGTTAGCTCACTCAGGATGAGCTTTTCTAGTTCCATCCATTAGGCTGCAAATTAAATAATTTCATTGTTCCTGATAGCTGAATAATATTCCATTGTGTAGATGTACCACAGTTTTTTAACCCATTCTTCGGTTGAGGGACATCTGGGCTGTTTCCAGTTTCTAGCTATTACAAATAAGGCTGCTATGAACATAGATGAGGAAACTTCCTTATGATTCCGTGAAGAGTCATTTGGGTGTATACCCAGAAGTGGTATGGCGGGGTCCTGAGGCAGAGCTATTCCAAGTTTTCTAAGATATCGCCAGACTGACCTCCATAGTGGTTGCAGTTTCTAAAAATAACAACCAGCCACTTACTGGGGCCTACACAGTGACGCTGGATGGACGAGGGCCCTCAAGGGTCATATCCAAGCGTGACCTGGGCCACTTCATGTTACCTTGCCTCACCACCAATGAGTATGACTGACACAAAACCTACCCTCCCACCAGTGTGACTAGGACCCTGGCGCTGGCTGGAGGACGGCACCCTGAGAAATAACATGCATAGAGGAAATCAATAAATTTTTAGCCAAGAGCTCAAAATTATTTCAGAAAAGAAAACCTCCTATCATCACCATCATCTCCTTTGCTACTAACAAGATTGTAACCTTCAGATTAAGACTAGTTTTACCCATTAATGAAAAAAAGGACCATGAATTTGAAAGAGAGAAATGGGAAGGGGTAATATGAGAGGATTTCAAGGGATGAAAATACAGGGGGAAATGATGTAGTTATAATCTTAAAAGTAAAATAATTTTAAAAGATCATTTTCTGTAGCTTTCTGATATTCTACTTGCTTAAAGCTTTTTTTATAGCAACAAAGTATACAGTAAAATAAATTATAGTAAAATGTGTTCATAAAATATTTGTTAGGAAATGATTCCATATATGAATTAAAAATAAAGTAAGAATATGGTTCTAGAGATCAATGGAATCAGCAAAAATACTAGAACTCCAATAGTAAAAAATGGCATGAATATTATTCATATAAAATTTTAGTTAAAAATCTGAGATATTAAATTCACTAAAACAATAAAAGTAAAACACCGTATGAAAGACACTGATGAAACAAGAATGCTTGATATTGCTGTAGTTTGTGATTTAGAAACAGACTATTCCTACTTCACGGATAAAGCTCTCCATTTCCTAATGCATTCAAGCCAGCCTTTCCTTGATAGTTCAAGATGATTCATTTGAACATTTCTGTTCTGACATTCAATTCAGAGCATGAACATGCCAATACAATTACACTTGTATTTCAAGATAAATGTTATTAGTTCTTTGAGAACTTAGTGCAATGTTTTTTGATCATATTAATCCTCCCCCAACTCTTTCCAGATCTACCCTTTTTTTTCCTTTCCATCCATTTTGTATTGTAAAATTTCCCTTATCAAAGCCAACTTGTCTTTACCCAATATTCTTTGATATGTGGTCTTCCACTAGAAACTGGTCAACTTAAACAATTTATGTTTTACAGAGAACTGACCTTTCCTTTTCCAACACCTAAGATTTACCAGCAACTCTTTAGCTAGATGTCTTAGTGATTCTGTCATTGTAAGGAATTTGAGGATGGAAGGGTTTACATCGTCTAGAAGTTTGTAGTCATCATCTGGGTAAGTCAGAGCAGTAACCTAAAGGCCGGAACTGAGGCAGAGGCCATGAAGAAAATGCTAACTGACTTGCTTTCTTGTTACCTATGCTGTTCCAGACCATCTAACTAGGTGTAGCACTGACCCTGGTGGGACAGGTCCACTCAAACAATTACAGTACAGGCTTGCCACATGGACTGATAAGGTAGCGCATTTTCTAATTGAGGTGCCTTCTTCCCAAATGACCCTAACTTGTGTCAAGTTGACATAAAACTAGTTACTACACTGGAGGTACAACTTATGATCAACTCCCCACTCTATGATGACTGGGCTTGGCCAGGTCTTATGCAAGTTGTAAAAACCACAGCAGGTTTCTACGTACAGCTTTCCAGCTGTCTCCTCAAGACAGTTACCTTATAGTCATCTACTGCATGTATATTAGTATAAAACCTACTCATATAAAAGAAATAAGCAAACCAAACAAAACATATTTTTTCAGAGCATGGAACTCCATATTAAAAATAATCAATGACATATACATTAGGTAAAATATGAAGATAATATGAATGGTGAGAAACGAAGGGAGAATGTAAATATGAATCAAATATGATTTTAATTCAGGAAAGAATAGCATAGCACTACATATTTTCTAGGGATATGTGTGTATTCAAGAACATAGATCACCTGTACCATCGAAGGCATTTATAGTGAGAGAAGTGTTAGAATGATCATCTCTATACATGCCAATCCACTTGAAACAGGGAAGCAGTTAGGTCCATGTACCCTCCACTGCTCTTAGCAGTTCAGAACTTTCTGCTAGCCCTCTTCAGTATGTTTTTAGAGTCTCTCAAACACCTTTAGAAATAAGCAATCCTAACCAGGCATGGTGACATACACCTTTAATCCCAGCACACAGGTGGCAGAAGCAGGCAGATCTAAAGAAAGAGGAAAGAGAACTATAGCTCTGTTTCCCAAATTGCTTTAAAATTTTTAACTAATCATTTCAGGTTAAAATCTATTTCAATGCCTTTTCATATAAAATTTAGGTTGGCTGATAATTGTTTATACCTATCTACCATAATGTATTTATCAGAACATTTAAATAATCACAGAATTTTTATCAATAAAGGAAAAGAGAAAACTATGCCTTGGTTGGGGCATGCTTCATGTAAAGCATTTCCTTTGTTTTAGAGAAACTCCTGAGAAGGCCTTAGCAACTAGAGGCAGCCAAGAACTGAGCACCTCTGCAGGAGAAGTGTGACATGGAACTCTTCTATCTCACCTGACTAAGCTCATCTACACTCCTTTATACCATGTGATTCAGTGAGTAAAGGAGTATGCATCTAGGACAAAAGAAAAGAAGAGTGGCTTTTACCCTCCCTCCCACCTCCTTTCCTTTTTTTCTAGAAGGTACTAAGTTTACAATTATGTATCTCCTTTATCTACACTTAAGTGTACATCATCATAGCAAGGTAAAGTAAACTCATATAATTATAGGGTAATGACAGAATTCTCAAGAAGAAATAAAACATTGGATACAATCCTCCACGACTCTTTTTTCCAAACTAGTTTTTTAGTTAGCAATAGAAACACGCCATCTTTCAGAAAGCAATTTGTTGTCTGAGAAGTCAAAATATTTCTGCCTTTCCCATAAAAATGAATTAAGCTCTTATACAGTGGGATTCTTAAACTCATTACAAAAGTAAACTCTCCCTCTTAAAGAATTGCAAAATGAGCATTCAAACCTCAATTTTACTGACAATGACAGACGCCTCTGTTTATCATTGTACTTGGAAGGCATGTTGATGTCTTTGAAATTTCTGGGGAATTTTTTGAATATTTGGAAGATAAATGAATAATTAATATTTTTCACTGGCATCCTCCTTTCTTCAATTCTACCTTGGTAACATTGAGTAAATAATTTCAGCACATAATTTCTAAGTTGTATCTTCTTAAAATGGAAAAAAGGCATGATTCCATAGTTGCATACCCAAAAAGAATAAAATGAAATGTGGGCACAGGCTTTGTTTTTGTAGGCTTAAGAGATTTAGACATTAGTGGCCTGGAACATGGAAACTCCTCAGTATATTTAGTGCTGATTTCAGCACAGACTGATGAGGAAGCCTAGCTTCACACTCAGAGGGAATGATATTTTTAGAGGGGACAAGATCCGGTTATCACAATTAAACAATGGTGAGAGCAGAAATGTTAAACATGTGGGGTTATCTTGTCAACAAAAAAGATATATACTTGTTTCTGCCCAGAAAGCTGGAAAAAAAAATGTGGTTAATAATCTGTTGATCTGCAGTATCTGAGGGCCAGGTGATACCCGAACCCCCCAGATTATTATGTTTATCCCTAGACTTTTATCCTGATCATTGTTTCTCAGTCAATAAAGCCAATTCTTAAGAAAGAGGCAACATATACTTTGTAGAAAAGCTTATGGTGTAGTCATATCTTAAGTCACATCCTAATTATCACATTTGTTGTGATATTTTGATAATTGTCACTAGGAAACATTCTTTTCAAGTTTCAAATCCTTTTCTGAAGACAGCATCACAGAGAGGTGAACCCTTGTCATCCAGAGATTCTGATGGTCTACATGCTCCAATGCTTCCTTACAAAAGCAACACAAGAATCCTGATACCGCAAACATAAATAATTCTGAACAAATATGTCTGCTTCTGAGGTTTAAACGCAAGTCTAATGTTTCAAGAAAATCGTTATGAACATATGTGCACATGTTCCCAGAACTGGAAATTCTCCCAGAAATTGGGGTATTGGCTTTGGTTTTGTAGAGAAGAGAAAGCCAGCACAAGATCTTTTGAAAAGTGTGGATTTATCTAGACCAGTGGCTCTCCACTTTCCTAATGCTGTAACCCTTTAATATTAGTTCTTTATATTGTGGTGATGCCCAATCATAAAATTATTTCACTGCTACTTCATAATGTAATTTTGCTAATTATGAATCATAATGTGAGTATCTGATATGTAGAGTTGAGAATGGCTTGTTCAGGCCAAACTTGCATTTAAGCAAATCCACAGTTTTTCATTAAGGTGATCAGTGTCTCAGTTAATAGCTAATGTCAAATACAAATCAGATATTAGTGATTGATTTGAAAAGAAATTCTCTCTGTTCCTTATCCTTCCCTTTCCTTCCTTCCCTCTCTCTATCCCTCCTTCTTGTCTTTCCATTTCTTCCTCTCTCCGTCCTTTTCTGTATTCTTTCCTCATTCCATTATCTCTCCTTCTCTCCTTCCATCCTCATTCCATCCATATCTCTCTTTTCCTCCCTTTCTGCCTGCCCATCTCCCTTGTTTTTCATTCTTTGACAACAATAGCATGACAGAAACAGTGCAAGTAATGTGCTTCCTTTATATCAATAGGTAAATAAAATAAACACGAGTGTATTTACGCTGCACAGTTATGGAAAGCACCACAGCATCTGGGTTAGTAAGTGATTGCTTAGAATTCAGCACCATCTATAGTACATGGATTCATAAACATGCAAATACTCAGTTATCACATGTTATATATGCACACATATAAAATATAAAGATACTTTGTTTAATTGCTTCCAATCTATCATTTTCAGAACTTTACTTAATGCTGTTATTCTTTGATGTTACAATTTTTAATGTTTATTCACCACACATAGTAGGTACAAAATTTCAATTATAATAAAATATAGTAGAAATGTAGCTTAGATTTCAAATTATGCCTGATTATACATGTAGAATGGGGCCTGGGGAGATGGATAATATCAAGTCGAAGTATTCTTTTTGACAGGTCATGAGACTATCAGCAGCCCCACATCCAGCAGTGCATTCTTGCTTTAGGAAGTACCTTTAAATGTAACATCATTTTCGTCAGGTTGAATGTCTTACTCATGAACACAATAATAACCTTTAAAGACAGAAAATCATCTCAAACAGACTTCTGGAATTAAAAATCAGTGGAACTTTAATTGGGCTTATAATTAATAAGTAGAATCAAATGTTCAAAGAACAGAGGTGAAACAACAATGGTAGCAAGAAAAAGCATACGTGACGGAAGATAAAGCATAAAATTGTGACTGTATTTCTTAATATCTCTTACAGTTCAGAGTTCTTTGATAAAACCCCAAGAATGACATTAGAGCACAGGATAACTGTTAGGGAACACATTTGTGTCAGGGTTTGGTAGAGCAAAGACGTGAGAATCATTTGGCTGGGGAAAGTTTAGACTTCCAAGGATCTCCAGTGATGTACTCAGCCAGGCTCACAAGAAATGGATCTTCTCCCAGCTTTACTGAATTGGACAACACAGGACAGGATTTTAAACACCTGTTATGATCAGTCATCATGTGCCTCTGAATAGGGGTATAAATCTGAACAAGATAATTCATCTGAGGCAGACTATAATGCAGGACACTACCTGAGAAACAACTTCCTTCACATTAAGAATTGGGCACAATTTTCTTCATTTCTGATGTGGCATCTAGAAAAGTTATCAGAGTCCATCATATTCTTCAGATATTTTTATTGATAGTAATTTCAGTGTTTCAAAAATATTCCATATAAATTAAAAACACAAGTGAACTGTTGAAGCTGCTTTTTGGTGAGGCACTATGGAAAAAAATATCTAGTTTACATACTTAGCACCTACTATAAGGGTGATAAATCCAGAAGAGGATTTGAGCTCGATATATCCAGGCAACAAGGCTCATGCTTTCATAAATGAATTATTGTAATAGTAGGATGTCACATTATTTGAGTAACAGAAAACTAGGAGTGATATCATCACGTCAGATGTTAACTAGGCATTATTTCATATGGCTTTCCAATTGTTGATATGAGTGATGATAGAAACAGAAAACTAAATATTTATGGAAAATTTTAATGCATAAAGGATAAGAAAAAACAGCAAAATTAAAGGGAAATTGTGTTCTGATGATACATTAATAAGAACTTGAAGTATTGACATTTCTGACAGATATTTTTATTCAGTAGCTTTTTAGATTAGAGAGATAAGTTCTAATGTTGACATTTACATGATGAAGATTATTTGAAAATTATCAATAGTCTCAAGAGCATAGCATATTTTTAAAAGCATAATGCATGTAGAGTTCTTTGACAAGTGAGCAACCATGACATCTTAACAACTGATTTTGAGACCTTCTACACCTAGATTAGCTAGCTTTAAAAGGAAGATAACACTAGCTACAAATATGAATTGAGACTCTTTGTTGGGCTTAAAGTAACACTAAAGAAAATTTTCCTGTTTTAATGCTAATTTTATTATTAATAATAGCTGCCAATAACAGCATTAAGTATCTCAGTCATTTCTCAAAAATACACAAATATATATTTTTAGAAAATTGTAACTCAACAAAAGTAAAATAACTGTCAAAAAGATAACTATTTTAAAGAATCAGAACTTTTAAGATATGAGTTGATGTCTGAATTAATGTTGATATTATATATTCCAGATGTAATCAAGACTATTGAATTACTCTAAACAAAAAGTTGTATATTCAGCACCACTTTCTCTAAGAATTATCAATGAAACAGTAAAATAAATGGCCAAATGTATGACATTGTAAATCACTATGAAGTTATAAATCAAAAGCCACAATCCATTTGCTTCCATCATATACCTCCTCTTTCCCCAGCTCCTCATGTACCTAGATACTTTGGTTAATCCAGTCTGCTAATTTCTTTCTATGCTTTGTGTGTGGTTGATTGGCTGTTTCTTATATTCTTAGGGTGTTAGCACATGGTCATATACACATACAGAACAAGTCTGCCTATGACATTTTCTATGTTTGGAAATATGTAATGGGAAGAAATCTTTAGGCTTAGGAATTTAGCGTATTGCCTACAGGATTATGACAATCTAAAGGACTAATGTCTATCTTATCTTGAATCATTTCTTCACATGACTATGACACAACTATTGAATGGTTAGAATAGATTAGATTAATTCCAAAAGTGCCAGCCCTCTTCAGATAGCAGGGCAATGAAGGCAATAACCTAATTATAGGATAGGGCTTTAGAAAGATTTATATTTTAATATGTTACTCTAAATCACCTATCTCAGTTTATGCACAAGCTTGCCGGAATTTAAGGACACATTACCAAGATTTTCTTCAATACAGTTAACTTCTTTTTATTATCAATGTGTTCACCTTCCTTCTATCTCTTTAAATATTGAACATATATCATAGAAATATTGTTTCTATAATGGCAGATGTTAAGAAAGCCAAATAATAAACTTATGTAAGTGACTGCTAGTAATTAATTAAGCTGCAAAAAGAACCATTACAACTTATCTTCTAATTTCTTTCTTTGATTATCTTTTCTTCTGTGATTCTGTCTTTCAATCATTAGGAATGAGAAATCAAAGAAAAACCAATGGAAGAATAAAAGCAAAGTAAGCAAAAGCTCAAAATTTCTTCATTTTTATATTATATTAGTGTACTTTGAAAATGAATGAGTGATAAGTTCTTAAAACCAGATGCTAATGTTACAGTCTCCTCAGGTATAGGAGTTGAGAGATGAGTACACCTAACACATATGTCAACTGTGAATCAATTCAGATTTTTCTATCCCTACAGCAGTTTGGAGACAATGATATATGAAAATGTATTGAATTGAAAGAAGAAATTAATTAAAAATGAGAATTTCATAAACGTGAATGTTGAAGAATTCTCTGGGGTCAGCGCTTCATTGCAAAGAAGTTTCTTTGGGTTCTTGCCCTGAGTACTCCTCTTTTTCTGTGACTGAAATGAATGTCTCAAGCCTGAGAGCTTGCATTTTCCTCTCAATACCTGTTCAGGTAATCAGTCAGAAAACAATGTGAATACCACTGCCTCTGTCAATTAAATTAGGTCAAAAGTATAACAGTAGTGGAAGAAAATAGATCAGGCAGTTAAGTAAAAGCCCAAGACACTAGCACACCTTATGGTAAGAGCAAACAATTCACTATACAATTTCTAGAGAGAGCAAGCTCACAAACTGTTAAATACTGTTTTCCTTTGGGTAAAAATTTAATTAAAAAAGCAGCATGGATACAGATTTGAGATCGTCACTATTCAAATAGCAGAGAAAGCTTTAGAATGTTAAAACTGCACAGTATATCATTTAAATTATTCTTTGTCTGTATTTAAATATGATTTGTTCAATGTTTGAAGAACACAGTAGAACAGTAACTCAGTATGAGGTCAATCTTTGTGTGTCAGTGTGGAAAGCAACTCATTTTTTTACTACAATAGATTTACTGGTATTAGTCATATTCTGAGAAAATTCTAATGAAAATGAAGTAATTAGAAAGTGTGTTGATTAAACATATTTAAATGTCCTGTTTCTTTATGATTGAATTGAAATATAAATTATAATCACATGGTCTCATGGTTTTAAGAGTGAGATAAATAATTGATATTAAGAAAGCAAACGCAAACAACTAAGTTGAAATAATATATGTTTACTAATAAAATAAATTTTTCTGGAAAAGATTAAAATCTATAAAATTATTTTTCTAAGTAAAAGTGAGCTCCTCTTAAAAGCCTCCAGCCTTGTTTTGAAATAGCTAATGTAAATAATTAGAAAGAATCTTGTATAACTCTATTTACCTATCTCATATTCAGACACTGTAACACTCATGGAAGTAAACCATATAACTGTTCAGTAAGCAAAGGCTTTACTTCTATTTCAAGTAGTTTCATTATTACACTCAGAACAGTTTTTATCAATTGAAAAAAAGTAATATGTAAGCATTGAGGTTAGAATATATATTATAGATTTGCCAGTTCCTTGATATTGTTGCTAACAAAAGCATTTTCTACAATGGGAAGCATAGGTAGTCAAAAATTTATTTATATGAATTATACAGATACATAAAGTAGGCATACAGATTTATGTTTTGTGTGACCCTTTTAACTTGCTATACTTGCTGCTAAGTTGTATATTTTTCCACAGGAACACGTAACTCATGAGAAAATGACTAACATTGAGAACTCAGTTAAGTCTCAAAAATAGGCATTAGTTTCCAGACATGACTCTCCTTTTGGGAAATCAAAGTTTTTATTGCTGGATAAATTAATGTTTCAAATGTATGAATACAGATGCTATTTGCAAATTTGTCACAATCTGTCTCCCAACAGAAGAATTTATACTGTATACAGTAATAGAAAACAGGAAACTGCATATTTCACTAAATTGAAGCTGCATAGAGAAGATTTATGTGATTATTTTTGTCATGGAAACATGTATTGAAACTCCCATTTATCTCACAGGAGCATTGTAAATGTATATCATAAATTTATTTTCTAAACTTATTCTATATTTATTTCCCAAAGTATACAAGATCCTTATTACACTGAAAATACCATATTAAATCTGTGCAGAGTAATTTCATTACTTCAAAAGCCAGTTTACATTTTAAATACTGAACATAATTTTTGACATTCAACCTTATAAGAGTAATCTATGTGGATTTTCCCAAATTTATTTCATGTGAAATTGTGTTCACAGTTAAGAAAATAATTTGCAAATACATGGAATCAGTTATACACTAGGATATGATGAGAAACAAGAGTTAAAAATGGCAATTTTTGAATGCAAGCACCATATATGGGAAGAATTGGCTACTTATTTAGATCTTTGTTTAAGATACATGGGAATATGTGAAACTCATTCAGTCATTTTGGCATAAATTGCTTACATCTTATGGTATTATTTTATGGGGGAGAAATTTAATATATAAAATACCTCATGGCGGTGGCATAATTAAAATATCTTTTTCAGCTCTTTTGCTAACTTAGAAGAGAAAAGGAATTCTCCAAGAATATTTTGCACATAACATTAACCTATAGATGAAATTGACGTCACCAGAATATTGACCCAACAATGTCACAGCACCTAAGAGACATGAGGCATAGCAGCTAGGAAGCTAATAACAAAGTCATTTCCAGAATTATTTTAGGCCCAGAATTTATACTTTAAATCAAATTGGTTCCAAGCTTTCACAAAATTAATTATTAATTTGTAGTTTGAAAAGAAACTTTCTTGGAAAGCTGGAAGAATAAATTGGGTCATAAATATATCTAGCTCCAATATCTGAGAGAATGAATTAAAATAGTAGTAAATGGGTAGGGGACACATCAGCATCATTCCAAAGAGGAATGTGCCATAAAACTTCAAAGCTCTCAGTAAAACAAATGGAAGAATCTTGTTTTAAGAGATAAAGAGAGAGAGAGAGAGAGAGAGAGAGAGAGAGAGAGACAGAGACAGAGAGAAAGATGACTACATTCTAGATATTTATCCTTATACTCACAGGTAACTGTAATTTTTACCCCTCATTCAAGAGGCATTTTTGTAGTTGAAAGAAATTATTACAAAAGTCAACAACTGATCAAAATGCAAAGGAAAACTAACCATGGGGTACCCAAACAGAACTGATCAATTTTCAGCATCATCCCTACACATAAAGTTCAAGGAGTATCATAGAAAGGGGAAAAGAAAATCTGTAAGAGCCAGAGCTTTCAAGGGATAGAATTAGCCAATAGCCCTACCCAGCTTTGATATCTGTGAAATAGAACAATGACCAGTATGACGCCATATCCTTAAGGGTTCAATAAGTAACACACAGATTGGCAATAAGGAACTGGTCTCTAATTACACTGAAAGGTTAATCAACAAAAGGGAAATAATGTCTCATGCTATAAACCTAGCCACATATCCAGGATTACCTAACTCATGGATCTTGAATGAGAACCTAGAGCTACTACTTTACTAAGCCAGCATAATTACTACCTATATTCCGTATAGTCATATTCATATCCACATAAGCAGAAGTCTGAACCCAATGAAAGAATTCTCTGCTTGC
Source organism: Lophiomys imhausi (assembly GCA_907164525.1). Lineage (NCBI taxonomy): Eukaryota > Metazoa > Chordata > Mammalia > Rodentia > Muridae > Lophiomys > Lophiomys imhausi. The sequence goes on from CAJQZJ010018033.1 coordinate 6,659,770, forward strand.
AACAGATGGAGACCATTACAGAAAATCATATCTGATCAAAATCCAGGGAAGAAGTGACTGAATGGTGCCCAGTCCCACCTTCTGCACCTAAAGCTTAGAAGTCATAGCATTGTAGAGGGTAGAATGATTGACAGGGCCAGAGAAACAGGAGTTCTGTTAGATTTTATCTCCTGGAAGTGTTAAGACAAGGTTCACTCATGAAGTCTCATCAATTTGGATGATTAAGCAAGACCTGAACACTGACACCAATAAACATGTTAGAATGTAGAAAATATTAATTAAGTTATTAACCTGTATTTATATTACTGTTAATTGGGTAGCAGTTGTTAATCCTTAACCCACCATTATAAATGATCACACAGAGACATTGGAAGCATTTTAACAAGCATTGGCCTGGATTGTGCAATCTTAGCCCATCTAAGCTATCCCTTAATTATATTCCCCAAATATGACGCCATATATAGATACGTCCTGTGCTATGTCAATGTTGCAGGCCACGTGGAATGTGCAATGAGGTTCTTTCTTCTAAACTATGGCATCTGTCCTCCTTCCTGCTCTTGGCTTCTTTTCCTGGAAGCTTCTTCTCATGAACCTCTCTCTGCTTCAGAAGTCTTCACCTTAGTCCTGCCTACCTCTGTCATTGTCCAATCTCAGAACTCACATTTATTTAACCAATCAGAAACAATGGATAGTAAGCAAGCTTCTTGGAGCAGGTTAAATTAACATTTAGAGTGAATAACATCACCCCATCAGTAGAATCAAACGTGGAAAATTAAGAAAGCCTCAACACTACAAAAACAGCTACAGGCAAGTTAGAAATGCCAAAAACAGGAGAAATTGTCTTCCCCAGGGATTTGGCTATCTAATACCATATGGTCAGTGTTGAAAACATATACATACAAGTAAAGTTATATATTCTGAACAGGTTTTATTTGTACATTTAGGACTACACCACACACACACACACACACACACACACACACACACACACAATCTCTCTCACCCTCTTTCTCTCTCTCTCAAATCATGAGTCATGAGAAACATTTCAGAACTAATTTATCATGCATGTAAGAATCTGAAAAGCTGCAGAAAATTGACAAATTTTCAGCTGATATTACTAAGAAACAATGAAGTTTCAGGTACAATTAAAAAAATGAAGGCTCAAAATTTAACTATGAGACTCTAGCTATCTATTCTTCAACCACCTCAGAGACCTGAGAGGGATAAATATATCTGATTATATAGGAAGTGCAGGGCCTGCAGCTTCCAAAACTAAAAAATGACATACCAGTGGCTGCCTGGACAGTTCCCATTTTCTCTCCATACATTACAGCATCAATCTTCAGCCATTTGGCCCCGTTTCTCTGACAGACATTGATTGTAGAGCAGGAATTATGAAGGACTTACCTACCCTGTCTTGGCAGAGCTAGGCTGTCGACTTATCTGCTTCCAAGTTTTGTCCTTTTTGGACAGAAGTCTGTCTACAGTTGAAGCAAGGGGTTTTTCTTGCCAAGAGAAAGGCTTACCACCAATTCAATCATCTCCCACTGGAGATTCTTCGATGCTCATCTTCTACTTGGAATAGAATAGGGGGTGCTGTCAGGAGCTGACATGTCTCAATATGAAAAAATCTTAAGTTAAGAAAACATCTTTGAGCCGGGCGGTGGTGGCGCACGCCTTTAATCCCAGCACTTGGGAGGCAGAGGCAGGCGGATCTTTGCGAGTTCGAGGCCAGCCTGGTCTACAAAGCGAGTCCAGGACAGCCAGAGCTGTTAAACAGAGAAACCCTGTCTCGAAAAACCAAAAAAAAGAAAAAGAAAACATCTTTGAATGCCATATTCTGCAGATCTCTTGAGGTTTTTGAAGATGCCCTATCTATCTCTTATATTTAGATAAGCAAATATTGCTTGTCTCTTAGCAACTTGATTTCTGAGTAGCTTAGAAAATAACTGTGATAGACTGTCGTAGTAACTAACAAAATGACACGTTTTCATGACTATTAGTTTCCGTTTCTTAATTATCCTAAACAGTTTATGTCAGTTGTTAGCAAGAGGTCAAAACTTGACATTTCATTTTTAAGTATTACTACGAACAATACCTTTAAGAAGCGTTACCCTTAATTTTGTATCAATATACAAAGATCAATACCAATGTGGCCAAATATAATCTTAATTTTGTATCAATATACAAGGTGGAAGGGTGGGACTGGAGGGGGGAGTAGGGAGGGGATTGTGATTGAGATGTAACCTGAAGAAATAAAAAATAAATTATTAAAAAAATGAAGGCACACATGCTAAAAGTTGTGCCATAGGATTGTTACTGGTTACTGTTCAACCTATTGCCTCTGTGTAGTGTACTCAGTAAACATAGTTTCTTCTTAAATACAAACCAGAGAAGTAAAAGAATCAAAGGAAGACATGACTCATGCCTAAAATCCCAGCTCTTGGAAGCTACAAATAATGGGATCATAAATTTCACCCCATATATTGAGACTATGTTTCAATAAACAAAGCAAGCAGAAGGACACATATGGCATCTATTCACTTATAGTAGGATTTTAGCTATATAGTAGAAGGTATCGATACTACAACTAATACACCAAAGGGAACTTGGACATAGACTTTTTATTTTTTATTTATTTTTTATATATTTTTTATATTTTTTTCCATTTTTTAGTCTTTTTATCTATTTGTCTGCTTATTGGTTTGTTTGTTTAGTAGTTCTCTCTCCCGGGCAATGAGACACTTTTTACTGATGGTACTGCTTCGTAGACCCCCAATGAATGAGGAGGCTCTTGGCCCTCATACAACCTCTCAACTGAGATGAGGGACTGTTATATAAGGACACCCCACCCCAGAGAAATGGGATGGAAGGGTTAGGGGGTAAAGAAAAAAAAATGAAATGTGATGTTTCGGACTTTTACTACTAATTGAAATAAACTGTTTAGGATAATTAAGAAATGCAAACTAATGGTTATGCAAGCCGATCATTCTGTTAGGTACTATGACAGCCTATTATAGTTACAGGCTAAGCTAATCAGAAATAAAGCTGCTAAGAGACAAGCAACATCTGCTTACCCTAATATAAGATATAGATAGGGCCTCTTCAAAAACCTCAAGAGATCTGCAGAATATGGCATTCAAAGATGTTTTCGTAACTGTAGATTTTTTTTATATCAAGACATATCAACTCCTGACAGCACCCCCTATTCTCCTCCAAGTAGAAGATGAGTATCGAAGAATCTCCAGTGGGAGATGATTGAATTAGTCGCAAGCCTATCTCTTGGTAGGAAAAACCCCTTGCTCCAACTGTAGACAGAATGCTGTCCAAAAAGGACAAAACCTGGAAGCAGGTAAGTCGACAACCTAGCTCTGCCAAGACAGGGTAGGTAAGTCCTTCATAACCCCTGCTCTACAATCAATGTCTGTCAGAGAAACGGGGCCAAACGACTCAAGATCGATGCGGTAATATATGGAGAGAAAATGGGAACTGTCTAGGCAGCCACTGGTATGTCATTTCTTTGTTTTGGAAGCTGCAGGCCTTGTACTTCCTATAAAATCAGATATATTTATCCCTCTCAGGTCTCTGAGGTGGTTGAAGAACAGATAGCTAGAGCCTCGTAATTAAATTTTGGGTTGTTTAGGAGTCAAGAGAGTGCTATAGATCTAAGAAGATACTTTTAAAATTGTGTTGCAAGTTAGTATGAATGTTGAGTTAGATATAGAACTTTAAACTCATGGAGACGGTTAGATAGTAGAATGTTAAAGTCAGTAACTAAATACATATGGACTGGACATTGGGAATGTACGCTAAGCCATATAACCCTCATAACTGTGGCCTAATTACCTTTGTTGTTTTGTATTGTATATATTATTATAAGAGAAAGAGCCATTTGTTGGACTGAAAGGGGAAACTGTAGGGAAAAATAAAATATACCTTAAACTTAAAAGAAAAAAAATGGAAGAGGATGGGGATGAGGGTGGGAGGGTGGGACTGGAGGGGGCATTAGGGAAGGGACTGCGATTGAGATGTAACTTGAAGAAATAAAAAATAAAGGAAAAAAAGCTAAAAATCAAACAAAGCAAGCAAACAAACAAAAGAAAAGAAAACAAATAATAAAATGCAGACACAAAAACAAATAAAAAATTATAAAATTAAAGCCTCCTAAGAAGTTACATGACCAAGCAGGGTGTTATCCATTTGTTATCACAGCATGTGGGAGAGGATAAAGCAAAAGAATGTTGCAAGCTCAAAGCTAATCATTACTAGATAGTGACTCTAAGGTTAGGGTGAAGTACAAAGCAAGAGCCTGTCTAAAAAAAAGAAAGAAAATGAGGAGAAAGAAAAGAACAACAAACGCAACAGTGTGAGCAACTATATGTCTGCAAAACTATAGTAGATATGGATAATTGATATAAAATATTAATAACAAATTCTGAATATACATGAACTCATATTCTACCTAGAACTACAGTGGGGAAAGCATTAAGAACAAAAACCTCCTGATGATGCTGTGCTTTGATTTAGAGGTCTGCAGTGTGAATGCCGCCATATAGTGAAAGAATGAATGTTAGTTATTATTAAACTATTCAAAATCTATGAGTCCTGGGAAACACATCAAAAGTTATTTCATAAGGCACAGTATTGCCTTGATACTAAAGCTTGAAACAAGAGGAATAGAAAATTGCATTAAAATATATTTTAGTATGATACATAAAACAGAGCATATATGCACTTAGCACTGGATTTTAGCCATTGTAGCATAGGATATCCATCCTACAATCAATATACCTAAAAGAGCAGGAACAGGGACTTAGTTACCTGTCAGTGGGACATGCCTCCCTAGTGGAACTGCCATGTATGCTTCTTGTGCAAGAGGAAGCTCTTAGACTTCATGTAACTAATTAACTGAGGGGGGGGCTGATACAAGGAGACACCCCACACAGGAGGGATGGGATGGGTGGGCAAGGGGGTAGATAATGGGAGGGAGGGACCGAGAGGGGGTGGAGAGAGGGGGTGGCAATGGAGATGTAAGGAAGTAATAAATAAACTTAAAAAAAAAAAAAGGAAAACAGAAATTCTCAACTAATAAAGTTGTCACATGAGACAGCAAGCTGCGGGACTCTCTGTACCTTACACATAAAGATATGATAATCACTCAATATGGACAACAACAACAAAGTGCTAGTGTTATAAATGGTTTGAAATGTTAGTGTAACTTATGTAATGGTGTTTGTTTCACACTTTCTCTCTTAATTCGGCTATCACCAAAATAATGGAGACTCTATTATATTATTTGTTAGACAGGCTTCACAACACAAAAATTGAACAGCTATTATTCTATTCTTAATTGCCTAAACTAATCTGGATTCCCCACAGGGTAAATCTCAGAGATACTTGCCCTTTCCAACTTCAGCTGAAGCTCTCCAGATGTCTTCTCTCCTGGGCCTCTGCCTAAATGCCCTCTTCCTCCTCTAACTCCTGGACACCTGGAGGGCATGAAGTCCAGCCGTATTCTCTCCCCTGGTCAGTGATTGGGTGTAAGCTGCTTTATTGGCATACCAGGGGACAATTGGGGAGTGGTATTTACCCAACATTGAGATAGGACTGATACCAGATACAGTGGGTATAGAAATCAGCATGTGAATTACACAATGCATATTGGGAATTATATTAACATACAAAATTACACAATTTATAAATTGAATGGACTACCTTTCACATTTTATATCAATAACACTGTCTTCTCAAGTACATATACATTGGAGTAAAACAGATTAAAATTTGAAGTCAACATTTTTCAACTGTGAAGTACTGAATCCAATTACAGTAACTAAAAGCATAGTTTATTTTAATGGGACTCTCAGTAAAACAAGGCATATAAAAATCAGATGCATAGACAAAGTGGTTTTTAGTCTTTTTTTTCATCTTTATTCATTAAGCTACCAGTACAAATTGAGCCCAGAAGTTATTTCATTCCCAAAGGAGATCAGAGATTTCAAGAATTCAGGGGGATTAAACATTCGTGTTTGAGTGAACAGTGTTTTCTGCTTGCTGTCATTAGCATATTTTCAATACTGTATTTTGGATGCATATGTTATCATTTTCTTCTCTACTTCTAAAATGAACTCTCCTGTTTAGTTCAGGACTGGTGTTAAAACCTTGAAGGGTAAATGTTTAATCATCCTTAATTATCGTCAGTATTAACTTAAACATGTTTAAAGCAATGTGTATTATTTATGGCTCAGCATGCCCTCCATCTTAGACATTTCTCAGTCTCTGGTCACAATCTTTTCTAATCATAAATTTTATGCTATGGGAAAAAGTTAATTGAGATAGTCCTTCCCTTGGGATATGATTTTTAATTGTTTTTATTGTTTGAGAATTCAGATATGTATATAATATATTTTAGTGTTAGATTTTACAAGAGTTTAAGATGACAAGCTCATAAATTTTCAGAAAGTATGACAGATTAAAAAGTCGATATACAAACTTTTTTATGTCTTTGAGTATATGATTTAATTATCCATTCATTTTCTATTAGATGAATGTGTATAAGGGAGTCATTTCACTGATGGAGGATCAATTAATCAGATATTTAGTTACCAAAATAATTATTCTCATGTGCTGCTAAAGTGAGACAAATAATTTCCTTCATTTAGATACACATATTCAACACTTTCTGTTTACCAAGGTACATGTGCTCACTAGAGTATAAAATATGAACTACCTGAATATTTTAATATGATGTTGATGAAACAAAATACTCCCATGGAAACTTAAATCAGAGGAAGACAAGAATCTTATGAAGGGTAGGATGATTCTGACCCCAAACGGTCAAGGAATGTATGTGCTGGCAATTCGTGGAAGGGACAGCCTTCAGAATGTGTTGCTGGCTGCATTACAGTGTTTTTCTCCTTTATTTTTACAGTTCAATATAGGAGATAATGTATCAGTTATTGTGTTCCTCTGCAAGTCACAGAAAACACCAAGTCAAATTGGTTTAAATATTAAAGAAATTTAATATCTCCCAGTAATTGGAATTTCAGAGATAAGGGAGGCCTTGGGTGCTCTGTGTCTCTGTGTCTGTGTCTCTCAAGCCATCTGAAGCTCACAGTATTGCTACCCTTTGTTCTGTTATTTAACCCTTTGTCTTTCTCAGTCTCACTTAATTCTTGGTACAAAATGATCATCAAAGTTGATTGAAAACAAATTTACTAATTTTTTTTAATTAAAGAGAAAAATAATTCGCACAGAACGTCTCTATTGTTATCTGTACTGTTTACAGCACATGCTTACTCTTGGATCAGTAACAGACATGAGTAAATACTACAGAATGACTAGGAAAACCATCATTCATCTGCCTTGGGGAGAAAAGTTCTTTCTTTCTGCCTGAATTTTGTAGTAGCTAGATTCTTTAAGATAACTAAAAATAAAGAAGGGAATTAAAATGTTTTAGCCAGGAGCTTCCCAATGTAGAAAGGCACTTGTGTGATTATGACTGGTCTATAATTCAGTGAGTTAGGTCATAAAACAGTTTAGAAAACTACCCAGGGAAAAAGCATTATGAAAAAGAGACTTAGCCAGACATGGTGGTGCACACCTGTAATCCTAGCACTCCACAGGCAGAGGCAGGTGGATCTCTGTGAGTTTAAGGCCAACCTGGTCTCCATAGTGAGTCCCAGGATATTCAAGGATACACAGAGAAACACTGTGTCAAAAACTTAAAAAGAGAGAGAGAGAGACTTGGATTTTTAGATTCAAGTGAATTCTTTCATTCAGAAGGGTCACATATGTCATCAGATATTATCTTGACCTGTTCTGTGAACCAAACCTCAAGTGGGCAAAACTAAATAATCATGACTTCCCTAAAGAGACAGAACAGAGAACCTATCGTTCAGAGAGCATCTGCTCACCGCATTCTATCACAGGGTATTTAGAAAACCCACTTTATATTTAAGGCTTGGAGTACAGTGAGTTCAAATCCTCCATTACAGACTGATGCATCACTTTTCCTTTACACAAAATATTTCATTACACAGAAAAAAAACAAAGTCCCATATTGACAACTATAGTAATATATACTGAATGAGAAGTGTTATTTATTAAAATGTTATATCTTTGAATGTAACCATTTCCTTGTACTAGTATTTACTGTATTCTACAAAGAGACTAAGTACTTTGTAAATGAACTAAGTTTTCTTATAAACGTGGGATCTGGAGAGTCCACAATCAGAGATATGGCAGATAGGATTTGCAGTGAAGACTTGCTCCATCTAAACAGTCCTATTTGAGTGTACTTGCGTGGTGGAATTATACAGTTCTTTAGACCATCTATTATAACTATTCTGATTTACTTGTGAGAGTATAACTCTGAGAATCAACTACCTCCCAAGGCCTTGCCTAGTACCATTCTTGGACCTCGCATTCCAACTTGTGAAGACAGAGGGATATAGAATGATAGCTATATAGCATAGATCACAGGGGATTTGTTACTTCTCTATGTTTTTTCAGTGCATATGTAAACTTGTAAATATGATTTTCTTATGGGTTTGGATGTTTTAAGATCTCTTCACATTTTTATTACAACTCATCATAACATAATTACTTTATTTCAATTGTGATACCATGCTTGACTTTGTAAATATTTTATAATTTTTTTATATTTGCCTTTAACCACAGTCCATTAATACGACTTTTACCAAAATTTTCTCTTTTCACCATTTTTCAAATTTCTAAACTGGAAAATACAGAAAGGCTACCCATTATGGTTTTCAATTATTCCTTTCCTACTTATGTTAAAAACTTGTGTATTTATTTATCGTTGTGTTTATTTTCTCCTTTTTGTTTCCCAATTTGTACATATGTTTGGTATTGACTTTTTAGAAAGTATTTATTCATTACTAACATTGTGCAAATATTTTCAAACAGTCTTCACATATCTTTGAGCCTGTGGTGTTTAATATATTGATTTTTTTTAAGTTTAATGAATTCAAATTTATTATTATATTCATTGATTTGTCATTCAAATGACTGTTTATTTAATTTCTACTATGTCACATGCACTGTCTGCTGGGTAAGTAAATCCTCCATGGTGTCTGAACACTAGTGGATGTTTCTAACATGTACACTTATAATACACATTCTGGGTTGCTCTTTACATAAGCCTTCCTCAGGGTTGTTCTATAGTAAGTAACATTCGATTGCAAATATGTGCCCCTACAGACAGAACCCAGACTTTTTTTACAACTCAACACACAAGAGAAAAATTCCTGCACTTAGTTTTCCTCACCTCCTATAGACACTCACTGCTTGTGATTTCTGCCCCACTTGTATGTTAGACATGTCTCATGAAACTTGGATGTGAAAGATTGGAGCTGCATACAAATATTTCATGGGTGCTAGTGATTCATGCAGTATGAGCAATGAAAAGGTTTAGTCCCTGACCAGCCTTCTTCCAAGAGTTGTTTGTTATTGTTGTTGTTGTTATTATTAGTTTTTATTTACCTTATCTGAGGTATAAAATGATAGATCATTTGATGCTTAGAAATACTGTAGCCATCACAAAGTCTTAATCACACAACTGATATTTTAGAAGCAAGTAAGAGACAATGGAAACAAACTGAATTTTTGATATAGAAGAACAAATTACATTTTATGATATTATATGTTTTGAAAGAGATTGCTTATTGTGAGAGGACCCATAATGGTTATTTGTTCATATTACATAGTTAAATTAATAGTCTTGAGACTCAAACAACTATAAGCAGTAGTTATTTTATGATTTATATTTTGCCTTTTATATTTTAGCATATAAATAATCTGAATATGTTTATGTGTGGGTTATTCAACTAATTTACTTTTCAAGAGGAAAAGAAATTGTCTTATTAGTTTTATAGAATCAAGCATGTTTTCATTGTAACAAAATGTCTTTCATGGTTTTTAAGATGTTATTTGTTTAGTGTGTGTGTGTATGTGTGTGTGTTTGTGTGTGTTTCTGAAATTGTGTCTGTACATGCCACCTCTATGATGCTGCCTGCATAGGCACAAGAGCTCACTGGATCCCCTGTGGCTGAATCAGGGTGATTGTGAGCCACCCTGGTACTTATAGCCTAACTTAGGTCTTCTAAAAGAGCAGAAAGTACTTGAATTTTCTCAGAGGTATCTTTACACACCTACCCAAATTTTTTTTTATATCATAATGAGAGATATGTTCAACAGTATAAAAATCACCATACTAGATAAAGGAACATTTTGCTAAATATAGCATCATGTGAGAAATCACTTAAAAATACTCACATTACAGTTATGACAGAACAGGGTTGCTTTTCTTTAAACAAAAGAGAAAGAAATAGGCACATTACATCATTACCCTGTAGTTAATGGACATGACTAAAATTGTTTTGCTTTAATTCATATTGTGTGAGAATTTGGAAATGTCTGTGTTTAATATAGTTTAACTTTCAGGAATTCTTATTAAATTTAAACATCTACTTTAATTCCAAACTTTAAGAAGGGACCTCAGCAGTTCCCTTCATGTGTGTGACCTGGTGAATGTACCCATGACTTCCATGCTGTTTTCTGGAATAGAGTTCTGAAGACATTTAATAATGCTATTAAATTTTGAAGGATCAATCCCCTTTAAATACTACAACCCAACAACCCAAGTGAATTATTTTATTTATTCTTGCCAACTAAAACACTTTCCTAGAAACCTCTAAAAATCCCTTTCTTGCCATATATATATATATATATATATATATATCTGAGCATACAAAGACTAGAGAATATTTACCTAATTTCTCATTGTTTAGGTTTTTTTGATTATATAGAGAATATAATTTGATTTACTGAGTAGAGTTTTTTCAGATCCATATTTATTTAGTCCTACACAATGAGGTAGCATTTGATAAGCTAAATCAAATATTCCTAATAATAACTAGTTAATTATTTTGTTGTTGTTATTGTTGTTTTTGGTGGTGTTAATTTATGTTCATATGTTAAATAATAGGAACAGCAGTAATCTTATGGTATTGCATTCTCCCCAATGAGTCGTTGAAACTGGCATTAGTGATTAATCTGAATATTGGTGAAGCCATTGCACTGTTGTAGACTTGGTTTTTCAGCCTGAGTATTAGCTGGGCCATTGTTGGCCTATAGTTGCCTTCTAATGATTTCAGACCTGATGGATAGTTTTACTCCTTCTGTGGCTCTGAAACATTTTAGTTCTTTTGGTTGGTAAATTTTTCCAGGTGGAGATAGATCTAGATGTGTTTACAGACTCTGTAAAGTGACAATTTTGGTTACTTTTTCTGAATTGTTTAACTTTTGTTTTAAAGAAACCACCATTTCCATTCATTTAACTCCTCCCCAAACAGATAAAGTAAAATATGTCTATGTACATGTGCAAATATTCACAATATTACACACTGCAAATGCAAAAATCTTTGAACATAGTTGTAAATTTAGAGATATCTTGAGTAGTCTTTCAACTGGACACAGGAAGGAAAGAAGGAAGGAAGAAAGGAAGGAAGAAAGGAAGAAAGGGAAAGAAGGGATGGAGAAAGAGAGCACACACAAGTAAATTAACAAATTAAAGCATCACAAACTACTTTGCTGTGAGGAAATGGTTTTGGTTATCGCATTCCCTGTCATATGCACATGACTTCTAGAATTTAAAACCTAATACAAACAAACAATTGCCTCAAAACCTACAGAGCTACAGTCAAACTGCAGGATTTTCAGCTTGGAGGCAGGAGGTATCTATCTATTGATCTATTCTATGAATTATTTTTCCGAATTTCTATACTATCCAAAATTCATTTCATCAACTGTCTTAGTTAATAATGAAAGACATTTTGCATATAACTTTCAAAAATCATGCCAGGAAACAAAAATTGTAAGCAATTTTCAAATTGTGGCAATTACAGAATAGTAGTCCTTTGCTAGTTGAGTTTAGTTTCAAAGCACAGACATTTCTTTTCCTACACATTATTCATTAGCTATGTGACTAGGAACTCTATATAAAACTTCTTGAACTGATGATTCCTTACATTTGAAATAGATATAATTATCAATTTACATAGTTTTGTATTTTTCTCATGTATAGAAAGTGTCTTAATGAATATAGGGTTTTAGTGTGTAAACTATGCCTGCACACATAGTATTTTAATATGCAAATAACACATGTTTATTTAAAATTTGAAAGTAGAAAAGTACTCTCCACATGTCAGTATCATATCTATGACCTGGAAATTTTTCTAAATGAAAATCTTGCCTACATCTACAAAATAAAACATATTGACAGAAATGAAGTAATTGCTAGGATATTTCTTCAATCTATTACAAAGATCCTGGTGGTGTGTTTTGTAAGGGAAAACATAATGGTCTAAATGAGTATGTAGGCTTGTATCTTTACCATTCATTTTATCTCAGAATGATACCAATACAATACAGGAAAGACAGGATGATAGGTGAGGAGTGTGTGTGTGTGTGTGTGTGTGTGTGTGTGTGTGTGTGTTGGAAATGAAAAGGAGATGATGATAGAAAATGAAAGAGGGAAATTACACATCCACAAAGATGTTGAGTGTCCTCAAAGGTTGAGCCTCCTCCAGGTTGCTAAGATGAGCTTAGTTGTTTCCATGACTATTTGTGGTTATATTGCCTATCTGAAGAGTATGTGAGTTATTTGGACATTTATCTGAATGAAAAAGGAATATATTTATAGATTGACTTATGGTTAAGAATCTTGTAAAGAAAAATGCCTTGTACATATATCTACAGATACCAAGGTATGTAGAAGATATGCTGAGAATATGAGGAGAGTATATTCTAGTTTGGATTTGCACTTAACCTCATGAAGAGTGTCTCTTAAGAGAAGGCAGTGACTAAGGAAAACTCAGCAGGAAAGAAATATGCCATTGTAATTGTCCAAGGGATAGAGGAAGAATAGCTATGGATGAATATAAAAGTTCAAAGGTTTCTAGCCATTTGGAATGCTTTGGGCAACTTCCTGGACATATTTTCTTGCAGCTCTTATGATAAAAGAACAGTGAGTATTTTTCATATGCCTTTAAATATTTACTTAATGTTTCAGATATACAATAACTATAACTTGTAAGGATGCCAGGCAGTGGTGGCACATGGTTTTAATCCCAGCATTGGGAGGCAAAGGCAGGTGGATCTTTTTGAGTTCGATGCCAGCCTGATCTACAAAGTGAGTCAAGTACAGCAAGGGCTACACAGAGAAACCTTTTCTCGAAACACCCTCCCACCAAAAAAAGAAGTATGCCACAGAATATTTATTTTACAATCTTGTCAAAGAACACTCATAAACTGGTGTCTTTCCTTAGAAAAAGTTGAAAATACTATAATAGGCCCACTGTAATCCAGAATGGTTCTGTTCTATAATTTCTTCTATGTTTGTTTCACATAAATATGTGATTGTAGTCACAGCTAAGTTAAGGGAATTGCATGTGCTATTTCTTTAGAACTGTAGGTTCTACATTTTCAAAATTTGGAGCACAAAACCATTGAGGAACTAGAACTAACATGAAATAAAATGGAATTTAAATGAACTTATCATTACTATTACATTTTGAAAAAAATGCTTTATATCAATATTCTCTATCTGGGTGTAACCACATGTAGGAAATAAAGTTATAATGAATGATACTACATAACTGACTATTTTACTATTGATAATTACTTTGTAACCTATAATACCTTACAATGATAAATACATTTGACAGAGACAGTTCAATTAAGAATACCTCATACGAGGAAGCCAAACAATAATTGAGCTGCAGGATGTGGGGGGAATTCAGTGCAACTTATGTCTTCTGGATATGACGTAGTCATTTCCCTCATGAAAGCACAGCAGGTGTGGTCACTTCCCAATATCAGCTTAGTCTAACTCCCATATAAGAAAGGGGAGAGGCTCATGGTCTCCACACTCACAAGCAGCTATTTGGAGCTGGTGGCCACTGTGTGAGGGAGAATAATTTTCTCTATTTGGTGTGGTCACTGGTAGATTTCCAATATGGCTAACACATATGGCTAACACCACTCTATGTGTATACAACCAGAAATAATTGAACTCAATGGATTACCAAAACAAAACAGGGGATATGAAATTGGGAGCCAAATATTCTTAGAGAGGCCAACGAGAGATAAAGGGTGGACACATGATCACAATGCATGTATAAATACAGGAACTTCTCAAATAATAATTAAAATGTTATTCAGAAACAAACTATTATTTTTACTACAATAATTTTTTAACATCCTGAGCATTCACAAACCATCAATGACAAAATTCTTATGTGGAATTACTATGCCAGAGCTTTTTATTCTTTCTTTATTCTTTTAAAAATACTTTTATTTCTTTGATGACTCTGGGTTCCTGGTAGAGAACTGATCTATGAGTCAAAGTAGAGTCACAAAGAAGTGGAGATGGGATAATAGGAAAGATTGAAAGGATCACCTGGGAAGACTCAGGAGAGGCCTTGGTTCCACACCACAAATCCCAAGAGGATGGACATGGTCTAAAATGAGGTCTTAGAGAAAGGCTGGAAGGAGGCCAGAGGGTAACCCTATGAGGAAGACTAAGAGGAAGAACGGAAAGAAAAACTAGAAGGAAGGAAGACTGGGAGGAAGACTGAGTTGGGCAGTATGGAGAGACTATAATGAAAGAAGGGAGCACATTCTCAAAGATATAATATTTTAAATACTTACCTAGTGTGTAGCAAGTACTATGATTAAAGCTAAGGGTCCTTGTAAATGCACCGGTACATAACAACAACTTTCTTTCCACACTTGTTTGAAAATAAAACTATTTGAAATTGTTACTTACCTCTTACTATTTGATCTTTTTCTCTCAGCTTTTTGGAGTTTGTGTTTTCGGATAGGCTTTACTAAAATGTAGTGCAAAAGAAATCTATCTCATGACAAATTTAATGCAGAAGTAAATTTTACTGATAGCCAGAAATCACTGATGGGATCTAGAATAGGGTTGTTGTTCAGGGACATCATTATTGCCTCACTAAAACTATTTACTAAAACTGGAAAGGCCTTTTCCAAACAGACAGAGCCAATTCCTGTCACACACCCATGCATACACCCAAGCACACACACAGGGACATACACTCATACACACACACACACACACACACACACACACACACACACACAAACACACACACACACACACACACACACACACACACAAACACACACACAGCACATATTCAGACACAAAAACAGAGTTATACAGACACATACAGGGCATTTAGTGCTTCATTAACAGCAGAAAGCTGCCAGCTCTGCTAAAATCATATGAATGAAGTGGTAAAATTTTCTTTCAGTTTTATAACAATCCAGTAAATATATGTAGCTGAAATTTTAATGTATGTAAGATATAAATATATACGATTTGCTTTCTGAAAGTAAGTAATGTTTTAAACAGTAAAAATTTGTTCACAATTCCATTAATATACAGTCCAATTGCACTTTTAAAAATATGGAAATTTTTTATGCACTTGGTTAATAATTTTGAGAACTGGACTCTAATGACAGAAACCAAAATGAAAAAGTTAATTTTCCATTTGGGTATATCTAAATTCTTCTGCAAAGAGAGGCCGAATAAGTAAATAAAATATGAGAAAGTGGTGAAAAATATGCTACATTTCAAAAACAAAAATAAGAGTTTTCATTTGCTGTCCTTCAGCCTCTGTTTCCAACATGTTTGCAGCATGATGGGCCTGTTGTCACCACTAGTGGATTCTAAAATGGGGAAGCAGGACACGAATGCAGGGGCTGAAGAGACCTCAGGTGGTAGTGAGTGAAGCTAGAACAGACTCTCAGGAGACAGGCTTCAGTGACACAGTTCTTGAACTGGGGTAGAAAAAAAGCTACTTAAACTTTGGGGAAGGTGGGTAGGGAATTCCAGGATTAGAGCCAGGACTAGAGTGCTAGGGATGCCTCATTTGTTTGAGGAGTAATTCCAGGTGCTACCAGACATAACTTTATAAGGGGATATGAAGTTTAACCTGGCTACCAGCTCTGTGTACTCCTGGGTGAGGTGGGCAGGACTACTTACACCATCACATGTAGACCTGGGTCAAAGGCAGCAGTCCTACTCCAAGTGAGCTCAGGCTGAGATTTTTGGGGTTTGGACAGGACTAGACCCCACTCTTACTATGGGTCAGCTCTCCCCTCAACCTTCTCGTGTCTCTCCAGTCCCACAATTTGGAATATAAGATATAGAAGTGATTCCAAGAAATTCAGCATGAGATAATTTGTAAAGAATAAATATTTCATTAAAGAGAAAGGCTTCCCGTCACTGCAGGCTTTGGAAGCATAAAATAAATTCCCAAGTTTAGCCTTTAGAACCCATGTTAAAAAATGCCAGGCATGGTTGCCTGTTTGGACTCCCAGTGCTCAGAATATGAAGTAAATCTCTAGTACTCACTGGCCAGTCTGCCTATGCTAATAAGTTTCAGGCTTAGGAGAAGTTCTGTGTCGTAAAACAAGGTAGTAGTACTTGAGTAATGAAAAATAATTGATTTTTAGCTTTTCCATATACTTCCAAATATTTGCTTTCCTGTACTCTCAAATATACATGTTGAACATACAAACTTCCTCTCTCACATACACAGGAGAGAGAGGGAGACAGAGAGAGAGAATAATGGCTATCAGACTGAATGGGTGGTGGGTTAGAAGTCTGATGCATCCATGTAACAAGTTGACACTTTAGAAGATATTTGGCAATGCTTAAGGGTAATATTGATTTTCAGCAGTAGGTGAGTAAAGGTTCCACCCTATCCATATCTCCCAAGTAAAGACATTCTGTGGTTAAAAAAAAAAACAAAAAACCTGTCTTTTCTTTCAAAAATAAAATTATGGCCAAAACTTTCATCATTTCCAGTGCTGTAGAAATTTGAAACAGAAGGGGACATATGAAGCCAAAAATGTTGACCAATGTTTGTACTCCAAAGGCTAAGGCAGAAGGATCTTCCAGAGTTCAAGGCCACCAAAGCAACATATTGACTACCAGAAAGATTGAGCTACAGAATGATAACTTGTCTTAAAAGAACCGCAAAAATGGGAGATCCAAGATGGCAGCAGTCTATAGGCACACATTTTGAGCTGCAATATCGCAGAAATACAAACAAGTTGAGCAAGAATCTGAGAAGCGTGAACCCACAGGGTCACACCCAGAGAACCCAGGGACTAGTAGGGGTCCCTCAGTGGGACTCTCAGACATTCAGGGAAACAGAACTACCAGCCAAGGGAAACAGCGCCAAGGGCATTCCCCAGAGGCAACAGATACCCCCGAGGAAGTGGGCATGAGACACTCAAATACCTAGCAAGTGGCTCTAAACCCCAGACAGAGGGTACTCACCAGCCTTCAGAGCACCCAGCTTCCATGCAGGCGTTCCAGCACCAGCAGAGGCAGAAACATTATGGCCGTGTCTCATAGTGCATTCTGAGCTACAGGAGAACTGTGGGGCCACCTCGATTTATCTCTAGCAGAGTGACGATCTGGGGGGCGCAAGCATATTTGGGCTTACCAAGAAAGGTGTTGGACATACATGTTCCTCTACTGGATATACAATCACTTGGAGAAGAGGGCTGCTCTTCCTGCACATATGCACAGGCCGTATCAATGAAGGGCCTTGGCAGGCAGCTCCAACCTCCAGAGAGAGGTACCTCCTGGCTTCCTGAGCACCCAGCTTCCATGCAATCACTCCATCACCAAAGGGAGAGCAGCAGGGCTAATGTAAGAGTAAGATCTTAGCTGGCAGAAAGGCAGGTGGTCAGATAAGGTTGCATAACTCCACTGAGTCCAAACGCAGAAGACGGAATGTGGTGTTCATATTGGAGCCAGTGCACCTTGCCTTTTCTCAGTGGGATACCTTGTCTTCAGCATCTACAACCCCAGCGCGGGGAACAGTGAGTTCTTGGCCTTTGTGCACCACCTGAGTGATTCAGACTACAAGGGCTTATTGTTGAAGATCAAGAGGCACAGAGGTGCCCTGGGGACTACCTAGAAGAAGCTGCTTGGGGAGACCACGACCACAGACCTGAACCTCTGATTAGACACATGAGCGACAGGAGATCTGCTGCTCTAATCTACAAATATGTGGTCCTCCAAGCCCCATGGACATCACTAGGAAGACCTGCTAGAACCCAAGTCTCTGCATACTGCAATAGCTCATCCCATCCAATTCCTGACCTGAGTTCCCAGTTGGGGCACAATGGGAAGGGGTAAGCTTCGGGAGGCCCACTAAGATCCAGCAACCTTCTCAAGACCTCACCTAGCTTGTGTTGAGCTACAGACCAACAAGATTTTACGGACTATACACCAAAGCTCTCTCCTTGGCATCAGGTCCAGACGACATCAGGAACCATCAGCTGAGGACAACCAGATGGTTAAGGTCATCAAAAGAACAAAACTGACAAAAATCAGGGAAATATGACTCCAAAATATTCAGTGAGGTTTACACAGCTACCCTGAACATCTAACCAAAGCTGAAACACATGAAAAAGATGGCAAATGTATACTTAGGAAAATGATAGAGTCCTTACAAGAAGAAATTAAATCCCTGAAAGAATATAAATAATCCTCAATATTAAAAATAAAAGCAATGGAGAATAACATTAGAGACCTCCAAGCCAACTTGGCCCAACATGAACGGGAAAGAGACAAGGCGATGAAAGAGTTGAAAGATTTGAAGGATTTGCAGACCAAGACAAGAAAATTGGAGCAGGAAACATATAAAACAAGTAAAACTATTCAAGACTTGAAATTGGAAGTGGAAAAAATAAAGAAAACACATACAGAGGCAATTCTGGAGGTGGAAAATCAAGAGAAGAGAACAGGAAATATAGAGAACAGTATCAAAAATAGGATATAAGAGATGGAAGACAGAATTTCAGGGGTGGAAGGTTTTATTGAAGAAATCAGTACAACAACCAAAGAAAACAAGAAATCTAAAAGAGTTCTCACCTACAACATCCAAGAAATCAAGAACTCAATGAAAACATGGAACCTAAGAATTATAGGCATAGAGGAAAGAGAAGGTCCAGGAAAAATCTTCAACAAAATCATAGAAGAAAGCTTCCCAACCCTAAAGAAAGAAATGCCATTAAAATTTCAAGATGCATACAGAACACCAAACATATTAGACCAGAAAAGAAATTCCTTTTAGCACATAATAATTGAAACTCCAAAGGTACAGAACAAAGAAAAAATATTAAAAGCTGTAAGAGAAAAAGGTCAAGTAACATGTAATGGCAGACCATCAGAATTACACCTGACTTCTCCTCAGAAATTTTAAAAGCCAGAATGGCCTGGGCAGACGTCCTACAAGCCCTAAGAGAACATAGGTGCCAGGCCAGACTACTATACACAGCAAAACTCTCTATAAACATAGATGGAAAAAACAAGATATTCCATGACAAAACCAAATTTAAACAGTATCTACCCAAAAATCCAACTATACAGAAGATCCTAGAAGGAAAATTTCAACCCAGGGAAGATAACTACACCCAAGAAAACAGGAAGCAAAAAACTCCACTGCAACTAAACCAAAAGAAACACACAACCACCACTTACACCAAAATAACCTTTGGTCATTAATATCCCTCAACATCAATGGACTCAACTCCCCAATAAAAAGACACAGGTTTACAGAATGTATATGTAAATAAGACTCATCATTTTGCTGCATACAAGAAGTGCATCTCACTAACAAAGATAGACACTACCTCAGAGTAAATGGCTGGGAAAAGGTTCTCCAAGCAAATGGACCCCAAGAAGCAAGCTGGAGTAGCCATCCTAATATCAAATAAAATAGACTTTCATCTGAAGTTAATCAAAAAAGATAGGGAAGAGCAATGCATACTCGTTAAAAGAAAAATTCTTCAAGATGACATCGAAATACTGAATATATATGCCCCAAATACAAGGGCAACCGCATTTGTAAAAGAAGCTCTTCTAAAGTTTAAACCACACATCGATTTCCACACATTAGTAGTGGGAGACTTCAACACCCCTCTCACAATAATGGACAGGTCATCGAGACAGATACCAAACAGAGAAATAATGAGTCTAACAGAGGTCATGAACCAACATGGACCTAACAGATATCTACAGAACATTTCACTCAAACACAAAAGAATACACCTTTTTCTCAGCACCACATGGAACCTTCTCCAAAATTGGCAAATATAGGACACAGAAGAAGTCTCAATGGATACAAGAAAATTGAAATAAACTCTTGTATCTTATCAGACCACCATGGAAAGATGCTAGACTTAAAAAACAACAGAAATAACAGAAAGCCCATACATTCATGGAAACTGAACAACTTTCTACTCAATGACTACTCAGTCAGGGAAGAAATAAATAAGGAAATCAAAGACTTCTTAAAATTCAACGACAATGAAGGCACGGCATACCCAAACCTATGGGACAACATGAAAGTTGTGCTACAAGGAAAGTTCTTAGCACTGAGTGTGTTTAAAAAGAAAATTGTGACAGCCCATATTAGCAAATTAACAGTAGAACTGGAAAAAAAGAGAAGCAAACTCTTCCAAGAGGAGCAGAAGGCAGGAAATCATAGGGCTGAAATTAACAATTTAGAAACAAAAAGAACATTACAAAGAACCAATAAAACCAAGAGTTGGTTCTTTGAGAAAATCAGCAAAATAGACAAAACCTTAGCCAAATTAACTAAAAGGCAGAGGGAAAATACCCAAGTCAACAAAATCAGAAAAGAAAAGGGAGAAATACAACAGACATTGAAGAAATCCAGAGAATTTTTAGTAACTACTTTAAAAATCTGTACACCACCAAATTTTAAAGCCTAAGCAAAATGGACAATTTTCTTGATAGAAGTTAAATCAAGATCAGGTTAACAGATTAAACAGCCCTATAACCCCTAAGGAAATAGAAACAGTCATTAAAAGTCTCCCAATGATAAAAGCCCAGGGCCAGATGGTTTCAGCACAGAATTCTACCAGACTTTCAAAGAAGAGCTAATACCAATACTCTTCAAACTCTTCCACAAAATAGAAACAGAAGGAACACTGACAAACTCATTCTATGTGGCTACAGTCACCCTGATACCTAAACTACACAAAGACCCAACAAAGAAAAAGAACTTCAGACTAATTTCCCTCATGAACATAGATGCAAAAATACTTAATAAAATACTGGCAAACCAAATCCAAGAAAATATCAAAAGTATCATACACCATGATCAAATAGGCTTTATCCCAGAAACGCAGGGAAGGTTCAACATACAAAAATCCATCAACGTAATTCACCATATAAACAAGCTGAAAGAAACAAAACAAAACACTTGATCATCTCGCTGGATGCTTAAAAATCATTTAACAAAATCCAACCCCTTCATACTGAAAGTCCTGGAGAGAGTTGACATTCAAGGACCATACCTAGTAAAAATAAAGTCAATATACAGCATGCCAGTAGCCAACATCAAGTTAAATGGAAAGAAACTTAAAGCATTTCTTCTAAACTCAGGGATAAGGCAAGGATGCCCACTTTCACCATATCTCCTCAACATAGTACTTGGAGTTCTTGCTAGAGCAATAAGACAACTAAAGGATATCAAAGGGATACAAATTGGAAAGGAAGTCATCATCAGAAGATGGAAAGATCTCCTATGTTCAAGGATAGGTAAAATCAACATCAAAAAATGGCTATCCTGCCAAAAGCAATACGCACATTCAATGCAATTCCCATCAAATTACCAACACAATTCTTTACAGACTTGGAAAAATAATTCTTAACTTCATGTGGAATAACAAAAAACAAAACAAAACAAAACAACAACAACAAAAAACAGAATAGCAAAATCAATCCTGTACAATAAATATCTGGAGATATCAAAATCCAAGATTTCAAGCTATACTGCAGATTCATATTAATAAAAACAGCATGGTACTGGTATAGACACTGACCAGTTTCTATACGAGTAGAATAGATCAATGGAATCGAATGAATACCCAGAAATGAAGCCAAATATCTATGTTCACTTAATTTTCGAAAAAGAACCCAAAACTGTACAAATGAAAAAGGACAACATCTTCAACAAATGGTGCTGGTGTAACTGGATTTCGACATGTAAAAGATTGAAATTAGACCCATACTTATCACCTTGTACAAAACAAATCCAAGTGGATCAAAAACCTTAGGTTAAGGCCTGACACACTAAGTCCAATAGAAGAGAAAGTGAGGAAAAGTCTTGAACTCATTGGCACAGGTGACAAACACCTGAATAGAACACCAATAGATCAGGCTCTAAGACCAGCAATCAATAAATGGGACCTCGTGAAACTGAAAACCTTCTGTAAACAAAGGACACTGTCATTCCAACAAAATGGCAACCTACATATTGGGAAAAGATCCTCACCAACTCCACATCAGACAGAAGGCTAATATCCAAAATTTACAAAGAACTAAAGAAATTAAATGCCAAGAAACCAAGTAATCCAATAAAAAAATGGGAAACAGAGAGAGCTAAACAGAGAATTCACAAAGTAGGAATCCATAATGGCTGAGAGACACTTGAAGAAATGCTCGACATGTTTAATCATCAGAGAAATGCAACTCAAGAAGACTCTGAGATTTCTTTTTTTTAAAAATACTTTATTTTTTTTCTTCCAGTTACATCTCAGTCACAAACCCTTCCCTATTCCCCCTTCCTGTCCCACCCTTCCCCCCCATCCCCCCAACAGCTTCCCCTTTCAGTCCAACAAATGGTTCCTTCTCTTATAACAGTAAATACTATACAAAAAAACAGAAATAAATATGCCACATTTATGAGAGTTAAATGGCCCAGTATACATTCCCAATGTCCAGTTCATACATATTTGGCCCCTGACTTTAACATTCTACCATCTAACCATCTCCATGAGTTTAAAGTTCTATAACTGACTCAGCATTCATACTAACTTGCATCACTATTATAAACACATTCTTAGATCTTGAACGCCCTCTTGATTCCTAAACAACTCGAAATTTAACTATGAGACTCTAGCTGTCTATTCTTCAACCACCTCAGAGACCTGAGAGGGATAAATATATCTGATTATATAGGAAGTGCAGGGCCTGCAGTTTCCAAAACTAAGAAATGACATACCAGTGACTGCCTGGACAGTTCCCATTTTCTCTCCATACATTCCAGCATCAGTCTTCAGCCTTTGGTCCTGTTTCTCTGACAGACATTTATTGTAGAGCAGGGATTATGAAGGACTTACCTACCCTGTCTTGGCAGAGCTAGGCTGTCGACTTCCTTGCTACCAAGTTTTGTCTTTTTTGGACAGCAGTCTGTCTGCAGTTGAAGCAAAGAGTTTTTTCATGCCAAGAGATAGGCTTGCTACTAATTCAACCATCTCACACTGGAGATTCTTCGATGCTTATCTGCTACTTGGAGTAGAATGGGGGTGCTGTCAGGAGCTGATTATGTCTCGATATCAAAAAAAAATCTTAATTTAAGACAATATCTTTGAATGCCATATTCTGCAGATCTCTTGGGGTTATTGAAGATGCCCTATCCATCTCTTGTATTTAGATAAGCAAATGTTGCTTGTCTCTTAACAACTTGATTTCTGAGTAGCTTAGAGAATATCTGTGATAGACTGTCATAGTAGCTAACAAAGTGACATGCTTGCATGACTAGGAGTTTGTTTTTCTTAACTATCCTAAACAGTTTAAGATGGTTGGTATCAAGAGGCCAGAGCTTCACATTTCATTTTTAAGTATCTCTAGGTACAATAGGAAGCATTACCTTTAATTTTGTATCAATATACAAAGATCTATTCAAATGTGGCTAAATATACTCTTAATTTTGTATCAATATACAAAGATCAGTGCCTATGTAGCCCAATACAATCTTAATATTACGTCAATATACAAGGGTCAAAACCATTGTGGCCAACTGTAATCTTAATTTTGTATCAATATACAAAGATAAATACTGAAGTAGTCCAATATAATCTTATTTTTGCCCAATAAACAATGGTCAATACCACTTTAGCCAAATATACTACTAATTTTGTATCAATATACAAAGGTATAAGGGCATATTCAATAATCTCTCCCTTCTTCTTGGTCCTTCCTGTGCTATGTCTATGTCTCATTTTTCTCAAGTCCGTACACTCCTACATAGGAGAGAAAGAAGGATACAGAAAAGGAACCATCTTTTTTTGGTGGGGAGTTAGATAATATTTCTCCTGAAGCAAATTTGGTTTTTTGACAATATATAAAGTATTATCTTTCAATCTGGTTTAAAGAAGAAATTATTTTGTTATTTTGGAGCTAAACCAGCTTTAGTGTATATATGTTGAGATCTCAAAGGACAATTTGTTTGTATTGAGTAGGCCTTTTGTAAGTAGCTTTTAAACTTAGGTCCTTCCAAATCCTATGTGTGTGTCTCTGCATTCTAATTATTGGGATCAAAGACCTGTGGTTCCCATCTGAAGGGATTAAAGATGTGTTCCACCACTCCTGGATCGAAGTTTTTCTCTATTTAGAGTTTGTTTTGTA
>CAJQZJ010018033.1:6684359-6734085 GCA_907164525.1 Lophiomys imhausi
CTACTATAAGTGAATAGATGCCATGTGCATCCTTCTGAGTCTGGGTTAGCTCACTCAGGATGAGCTTCTCTAGTTCCATCCATTTGGTTGCAAATTGCATGATTTCATTGTTTCTGATAGCTGAGTAATATTCCATTGTATAGATGTACCACAGTTTTTTTAATCCATTCTTCAGTTGAGGGACATCTGGGTTGTTTCCAATTTCTAGCTATTACAAATAAGGCTGCTATGAACATAGATGAGGAGACTTCCCTATGACTCCGTGAGGAGTCCTTTGGGTGTATACACAGAAGTGGTATGGCTGGGTCCTGAGACAAAGTTATTCCAAGATTTCTAAGATATCACCAGACTGACCTCCATAGTGGTTGCACAAGCCTGCACTCCCACCAGCAATGGAATAGGGTTCCCCTTTCTCCACACCCTCACCTGCATGTGCTGTCATTTGAGCTCTTTATCTTAACCATTCTGACAGGTGTTAGATGGAATCTCAGGGTCCTCTTGAGTTGCATTTCTCTGATGATTAAAGATGTTGAGCATTTCTTCAGGTGACTCTCGGCCATTAGCGATTCCTCCTTTGTGAATTCTCTATTTATCTTCGTCTCCCATTTTTTGATTGGATTATTTGGTTTCTTGGCATTTAGTGTCTTGAGTTCTTTGTAAATTTTAGATAATAGCCCTCTATCAGATGTGGGGTTGGTGAAGATTTTCTCCCAGTCTGTTGTTTGCCGTTTTGCTCGAATGACAGTGTCTTTTGCCTTACGCAAGCTTTTCAGTTTCATGAGGTCCCATTTATTGATTGTTGATCTCAGGTCCTGAGCTGTTGGTGGTCTGTTCAGGAAGTTGTCACTTGTGCCAATGAGTTCGAGGGTTTCTCCTACTTTTTCTTCTAGTATATTTAGTGTGGCCGGCCTTATGTTAAGGTCTTTGATCCACTTGGATTTAAGTTTTGTACAAGGTGATAGGTATGGGTCTAATTTCATTCTTTTGCAAGTGGACATCCAGTTGGACCAGCACCATTTGTTGAAGATGCTGTCCTTCTTCCATTGTGTGGTTTTGGCTTCTTTGTCAAAGATTAGTTGGCCATAGGTGTGTGGATCCATGTTTGGGTCTTCAATTCGATTCCATTAATCCAATGGCTAATTTCCGTCTTTACATTGAGTCCTTGATATCTTGGATGTTGTGGGTGAGAGACTTTTTAGCCTTCTCATTTTCTTTTGATGTTGTACTCATTTCTTCCATCGAATCTTCCATGCCTGAGATCCTGTCTTCCATCTCTTGCATCCTATTGTTGATACTCACATCCGTAGTTCCTGTTCTCTTCCCTTGATTCTCCACTTCCTCTTTTAACTCTGACTGTGTTTTCTTTATTGTTTCTGCTTCTATTTTCATGTCTTGTATGGTATTGTTTGTTTTGTACATTTCCTTCTCCATTTTGCTTGCTTTTGTGTGAAAATCTTTCATTGCTTTGTCCTTTTCCTGTTCAAGCTCTGTCACCTTGGCTTGGAGTTCTTTAATGGTGTTGTTCGTTGTTTTGACTTGTAAAATTGGGACTTCTTTGAATTCCTTCATAGATTTAAGTTCTTCTTGAAGGGACTCTATCACTTTCCATAATGCAGAATTGTCATCGTTTTCATGTGTTTCTGTTGGTGTGAGGTCATCCGAATTGGATGTGCTAGGATAATTCTGCGTTGTTGGAGTCATATTTCCTTGATTTCTATTTTTTCTTGGACCTTTGGCCATATGGATGTGTTTAGCTGTCTGTTCTCGTCGTTTTCTGGGCTTGGATCCACAGGGGATGCTTTGGTGTAGGAGTCGAATTGCTTGGTTATCTGTCGTTGCTTACAGGAGGCTCTCAGGGTCACTGTGGTTTTAATAGCCTGAAGCACTGTGAGCTGGTGCAGCCTATTCCCAGGTAGTGAGTAATGGTCTGGTATTGTTTCACTGCTCCCAATTCAGACTTCTCTATGTTGCACACTGAGTGATCAGCCTGTAATGGTTCTTATGGTATGGACCTTTTTGCCCAGGCACAGATTCTGTGGGCATTGTTTGTCGTCACGGAGGCTAACAGGGCCCAGCTCCACTCCTAATATGTCTGGGTTTTCCAGAATACAGCTATGGTCTCCTGGCTTCTGGTTTCCCACTAGGCTTCTCTGCCACAGGCGTGGCCCCTCAGCCCAGCCCCCCTGTGCTGGCTTTCCTCCCTAGCTGCTCTGCCGCAGGTGCCCAGAGCTTCAGCGTGGCCCGCCGCCTGTGCCGGCTTCCCTCCCTGACTGTGCTGCCGTGGGTGCGCAAAGCTTCAGCCCCGCCCGCTGCCTGTGCCGGCTTCCCTCCCTGACTGCTCTGCCGCGGGCTTGGTGCTTCTCCCCTGCCTGCCAGCTTCCCGCTCTCTCGAATCCTCAGTGGCTCGAACGGCTGCGGACCACCCGCCATGCACCCTGTTTCTGCCTTGCTGAGACTTCAACTATCCCGCAAAGTTTCCCAAGTAGCTATAAGGTCCTCCTGAGGTGTGGGGAGCCTAGTAGGCTAGTGGGCGATCGCCATGTGGCCTCTGATTCTGCCTGCTGTGTATTGGGGTAGATCTTACCAGGCGCCTCTCCAAATGGAAGTTCCCAATTCCCGGATTTAGTGGCTTCTGTGTCTGAGAGAGATTGGGGGAGAGCCTTGCCCTGGGACTTTTAACAGTCCCTTGGGAGCTGTGAGTGTTCCCGGAGGGTCTAGCCCCTCCGGTTTTTGCACAGTGTCCAATAATTCAGTGCTTTTTATAGCTCTTTTCTCCCACATTCAAAATGCGTCAGTGCGGATCGCCGCCATCTTGCCCCCCCCCCACCCCGACTCTGAGATTTCATCTCACAACTTTCAGAATGGCTAAGATCAAAAATTCTAATGACAGCACATGCTGGTGTGATTGTGGAGAAAGGGGAACACTCCTCCATTGCTGGTGGGAGTGCAAATTTATACAACCACTATGGAAATCAGTCTTGTGATATCTTAGAAATTGTGGAATAGCTCTACCTCAAGATCCAGCCATACCACTTCTGGGTATACATCCAAATTATTCCTCACCAAATCACATGGACATTTCCTCATCTATGTTCATAGAAGCCTTATTTGTAAAAAGTAGAAACTGGAAAGAACCCAGATGTCCCTCAACAGAGGAATGGATTTAAAAAAAAAACAAAACTGTGGTACATCTATACAATGGAATACTACTCAGCCATCAGAAACAATGAAATCATGCAATTTGCAGTCAAATGGATGGAACTAGAAAAGCTCATCCTGAGTGACCTAACCCAGATTCAGAAAGGTGCACATGGCATCTATTAACTTATATTTGGATTTTTGCCATACAGTACAGGATGGCAACACACCAAAAGGAACAGGAACATAGACTTTGTTGATGAGACACTTTGTCCTAGTGGTGCTGCCATGTAGGTCCCCATTATATGAGAAGGCTCTTGGCCCTCATGTGACTGCTGAACTGGGGTGGGGGACTGATGTGTGGGGTACCCACTCTGGAGGAGTAGGAGGGGAGGCTGGGAAGGTGGGACTGTGAGTGGTTGAAGGGGGCACTGTGATGGAGATGTGGCTTGAAATCGTGAATAAACATTAAAAAAAAGACCAACAAACATAAGAATATTTAGAAAATATGTTGTCAAAAGCAGACTTAAATAGATTATGATGCAAGTATTAAGATGTTTGCTGAAGAGTTGGTGGTGGTTGCAACTTTTTTTACTTTAAAATGCAAAATAGGGATTAAAGGAGAACTAATAATCTACTATTTATTTTGTACAAAATGCACAGACATGCTCAGCTATATGTATATATGCACACTTGTGTGAACAATGACATATAGGAAGAGCAGGGTATGGTGTCTCACTCTGATAACATATCTCATTTTTTATTAAGCCAACTTTTGAGCATCATATAAGATGAATTAATAAATTCCCCTTCCCCCTGGTTTGTCTATTTGAGACGTTTGCTTATTTAAATTTTGTTTTCATTGTTTTTAGTCATTGCACAGTGGACAAACCTAACATCATCTGAAAGTTTGTTCTTACTGTGCATAATAGAAAACTGTTTATTATGTTTTAAGTTATTGTTGAGCGCACAGTTTGTAGAACTAAAAATATAAATGACAGCAATGTTCTTTAGGAAACATTTTTTTTGGCTATGATTGATCTTCAGAGGAAAACTTTGAATATTATTAACAGAATAATCATTTAAATTGAGGGAAGGATGACAAGGTATTAATATAATTTTCTGCATAACTTTTTTTTTAAATCTTGACCTTGTACATAGTTCACTAAAGCAGTCACCCCTAATGCATTTTGCATTTAACTAATGGGTTGCTGTACCTGTATTGGTCCAACTGTAAATTATTAACATACGGACTTATTTGAAATCCTGATATTACTAATTTAGGATAATGGTTTTACATTACTACACTTTCCTTCCATTATGGAATTTACTAAAGGGAGGGATAATGATGTTATTCAGTATTTTCTTTTGTTTTGCTTTTCACTAAAACATCTATTATGAGTGAATCCTTAGGAGTAATTTTTCCTTTTATGTATTGTAAACTTAACAAATGCTATTTGATTCACTTACAAATGATATAAATAGAGCCATGAAATTTTCTTAACCTTTTCTCTAGCTCAATAAATCACAAACAGACAAGAACTTTAAGCACAACTTCAGTAGGAAATCAGCAGACAGATGTAGAACACATTCCCAACAAAATAATTCAGAACCTGTTTCAATTTATCAAATGCCTACTTTATCTGTCAAAGCAATGTCCCTTCTTAAATAAAGGGCATTGTTTCTGCAGCAAGGGAAAGGGTCTGACGCATTGTTATCTGCAAATGGATGGTGGAATCATGGAACAACAAGCAGTCTTTCAAACTAAGAGATCAAAGGCCAGAATGCATTACAAATCTTGTTAAAAAAAAATAAGGGCAAGAGCATAATTCCAGTAAAGCCATTCATAGTCTTAAACCATCTCTCACTCTTTTCTAAAGAGATCTTTAAAACAAATCTTAATACCAGCACAAAAACTGAAAGGTTTTAGAGCATGTCTCCAAGAAGTTCAATATTCAAAGTGGTAGATTTGTAAAATTTTCATGCAAGCTAAATTACCAGGACCTTTTTAGTGCTCACATTGTAAAACTTTTCTTGCATTGTGGATCTTCCTATGTACTACATTTTTCCATATGTGATCTTCAAGGAGAAAACCTTTTTTTTCATATTGTATCAGAATAGACAAATATTTCATTATGAATATGCCACTAAGGTAAATGTGTTTACTTTGTTACATTAAACATTCAAAATTAATGTCTTTTAAAATAATTTAATTTTAGTAATTTCATTAATTTATTAATACTGCAAATAGAACACATGCAGTGAATAATTTTTTGTTTAAGATAAAATAATTCTTCATGAGCAATGCCTAAAAATTAATATGAACATATATGAATTCTAAACATTAAATTATTTTACCTATACACAGTTATCTTTCAAGCCCAGCCATTGTTGGGCTCAAACATGCATTTAAACCTAATCATTTCAGGTGTTTAAGATGACTCCTGCAGAGTTCTTAATCTGGATCTGACATGTGACAACATAGCCTGATGTATTTGTCCTCTGCATGGTTGAAGGTCGTCTCTGTTTTCCTAATCTAGTTGTTTGTTTAGATTTATTTATAATGTAGCCATGGTATTTGTCGGTAATTGAAGTATGTTTTAAAACAAATCTATAGCCATTTTTCTTATAAAGAAATTCTACTTTAATAAATAACATTTGAATAATATGGTTATTAAATCAATTATTATCAGCTGTTGACATAGACATGTGAGACCACATATATTCAGCAGTCATATATAACCTACTGTTTACAAGTTAGTTAAGTAATAAAGTCATATTAACAAGCATTAACTGATTCAATGTAATTCTTAGACATGATAAAAATCTGTTTTGTTTCACATAATGTAACATAAATTGCGATGTTTGCTGTCTAATATTAAGGTTACATAATAGTGAAATTGAACATCATTTCACCATCAGATAACAAACAACAATAAAAATTGCAGTAAGTTATTGGATTGTATGAGATATATTCCAAGCAAATGTAGGTCACAAAGAACAAAAATGTTGAAGTTTTGACATTTTAAACCAGAATACACCTTTATTCACTAAAATATAGGGAAAAGGTAATGTCCTACCGGAATACTTTCTGTTCATAATTTTATATAGTTTATGATGGTAGTGTTAAGTTAAATTCCCTCAGGAATTACAATCAAACTTACTTAAACAGCCTATAGAATTGTACAATAATATTTCAGTGATTGATATATGCATCATCCTATGAAATTAAATGTATCCTATACCCCATTATGCATTGTTTATTATTCTGTGCATTAGGAAGAGGAAATCACTAAGACAACATCTTTAGGTGTATCATAAATCCATACTAAAAGCACAACTTCAATTTTTCAATTATTTTTCTTACTTACCATCTCATATACTCCATCTTATATACTTATATGAGTGAATTCGCAATAGAAATTAGTCTTTAATATATATATATATATAGAAAATGATATATACCACAAATTTATTTATATCTTACCTTCGGCTAACTCAAAATCTACAGGATATATAATGGCATACTCATTATTGATCAATAACTCTGTGTGTATAGATTAATACAAATAAACTCCTCTGCTTATAGTTATTCATCTCCCCACTCATTATTTTATGTTATGACCATAAAAATAATTATAAAATACTAAAAGTATTTTTACTGCAATGCCTGCTTCAACTCTTTATGATCAAAGACCTAAGAATATGCCTCCATTGAGAAGAATATACTTAAATGAAACAATGGGATTTCCTCCTCATTATCATAAACAGTAAGGACAGATCTGACTTTGAGTTTTCCTTGAAACTGTTATTTTTTTAAGTAGAAGTGTATATGAGATAAAAGCACAGCTACTATGACATGACTAGAGAATTTTCCATACTAGTGACACATCCAGTACAGAGACATAACACATTCTGATTTATGGAACTTTGGGCTTGCAACTCAGGACCAAAAGTCCTAAGGTCCTGACTTTGCCATGGGGTAAGGAAAGGTGATGCTTCAACCTTCACAGACTCTTTAGTTTGCCTTGATTTCAAGGACAGTAAGGACAGGTAATAACGCAAACATGCTGCTGTTTGGAAAGTTGTACCAATCTATTTTAAATGTCAACTCTTGGGGAAACATTTACAAGTTTATCAGATTAGCAAAGTCCAAGAAAAATAATCAGAGAAATTTAAATCAGTTCAAGGTGAGGAAACTCAGGAAGGGAAAATTCGAACTCTATTCCACACTAACCGACACCAGACAGGGAACACCAGCCTAGATGAGATCCATTATTTAAAGAGTCACTGGACAGATTGATAAGAAACACTGAGAGCAACCTTTATTCACAGAGTGTCACAAACTGAACCGGTGCTGATGAGGAAGCTCTTGTTTCCAAAATGTTCTATAGAGCACATTAGCTGGTTGACTTCAGCATCAGGTAAATGTAACAAAGTTAATTCAAAGTCAACATTGATTTTCAATATTAATTATCGTTTCTTCAAATGTTTGTTTTAAAAAGTTCCAATTTCACTATATGTTTTCAGTGCTGAAAAATTCCTTCAGATCAGTGATTGAAGGCAATTTGTGTTGGTCATTGTTTAAATTAAAATATTGTAGGAATGTTGAAAATGAATATTTTTAGATTTTGTTTATGAATATATTTCCAGTTATTTTACCAAAATGAACATATTTAAAATGCTTCTCGACTTTGAAACTTTTAATGCTTATCCTAATTTTCTATTTATAGTGTTAAGTTCTTTGAAATATTTTTAAATGTTAACAGCATTAATATACGTTTTTTATAAAATGGTGGGAAATAAGACTTTTTAAACTACAAAGACTTTTAGCATGACAATGATATTAACTACGTATGAATGTGATTAATATAAGAAAACAAAGTAGATTAAGGTACATAAAATAATTCACTGATTTAAAATGCCTCTGTAAATATTAAGTCAATTATCTTCTGAAATATGTGCTTTAACACAAAATTAATATAATTTCTTGGATGTAATTTAGCACATTTTAAATAAAAGGTATCTCCTAGACCATTTTAATCTTTGGTACATTTTACATGTGGTACTTTCAAATTCATATTTCAGTGTTGACATATTTCAAGTAAATAAAATGGACTCTTGTGATTCTCTGTATGCTGTTTTCATTCAATTAACTCTATCTTTCTTTTTCTAAGCAAACAAGATGGCAATTTACTCAAAGTAAGCTTATAATAACATATATCAGCTAGAGTTGAACAAACACAGTATTACTCGTGCAACACTTTTGAAAATCAAACAGCTTTAAATAAAAGCAAACATGCACATAAATAGGGTTTCCCTTTAGAATTTGACTGTTGACAGAGAAATGATAAAAACATAAGAAATAGTTTGAGTTTGTAAGGAAGTTAAATAATTCAGGAAATGTTTTATTAACTGATAGCAGAGGGACAGGGTTTTGGTCTTTGCATGACACAGAACTGAAAGACTAAAATATGTGTAAGTGGCTTTTGTTAGAGTTCTTCCTAACAGTATGAAAATTTCATAAGATTGTTGAAAACCACATTCTTATCAAGAACTTACAAATTAAAATACTGTTTCAATATCTATTTTCTCCTTTAAATGATAGTTGCAACATTTTCAAAGGTGAACCAAACTTTCACATAGTTTTAAAATGTGAATGTGGTATGTTTTCTAGCATGCTATAGCAGACATTCAGAGAAAGTTGAATTAAATCCAGAAATAGATACTTAACTACTTCTGATATTTGTGTTTGATAACTTGGAAATCTATAGATATAGGAATATGATGTATTGTTAACCTTGCAAAATAAAAGCAGAACACTCTCATCTCCCAATTAATATTGAACAAGAATATGTTTCTCATCATTTAGGTAAAATACAAGGTACATAGTCAAAAAGGTTTTCAGAAAAATCAAATTTAAATCAACACTCATAATTTCACATTTAAATTGACTTTGACAATTTTATGAACCTTCATATTTATATAGTACAAAATGAAACACAGATTTAGCAAATATCTGCCTACTGCAATGTGATCTGATGTGGATAGAAAGGTTTAAGGTGACTGGAACTGTGTGCTGTTATGCTTGGAGACAACATTTTTTTTCCTTTACTAGCTGTATACAAAGCTCTTATACTCTTTTTAGCTTGGTTTCTTTATCAGGAAAATGCACATTCTGAAATGGCTGTAACAGAACCTGATGAATGTGTGACTGAGAAGAAAAGACAGGATCAAGTGAGTAGTTTTGTCATTCCTCTTGGATTTCCGTGCTTCCCACAGTGCCTGCTCCTGAAGATGATCCAAACTCACACTAAGAAAAGACTACAGGAAGTAACTAATTGCACATGTGTCACATTCTGCCTTTCTTTCTGGAACCTGGGAATATTCACTGTAGAATTGGTTTGTTCTTTGTATCTTATATAACTTTATTCTTGACCATAAATAAGATTTTGTATTAAATAATAGAAGTTCTGAAAGAAATACTCCCTGTATGATTAATAGCGTTACCTGGTACCATTGCTGTGAGGAACTTAATACTTTTTTTTTTTTTTGTACAATATGTAATCAGAGTAAGGAAACATTTATAAAATATGGTATAAAAATTTTGCTTTTGTTTTTTAAACTCCAAAATATCAGATATAAAATGTAAAATAATATAGTGTTTTCAGCATTGTATCATTTAGTAGGAAGAATCATTAGAAATTA
Organism: Lophiomys imhausi; assembly: GCA_907164525.1. Classification (NCBI taxonomy): domain Eukaryota; kingdom Metazoa; phylum Chordata; class Mammalia; order Rodentia; family Muridae; genus Lophiomys; species Lophiomys imhausi. Next base: position 6,694,206 of record CAJQZJ010018033.1, read on the forward strand.
TCCTGAGTAAATCATGTAATTTAGTGTGATGTCAGAATAAACAGAGAAAGATAAATACATATTAATACAAAATAGAATACAGAAGAACAAGCTTCCAATAATAAATAGTTCACACAATTATTTCTTAGATAGGATATTATACATCATCAGGGTAAATTTAATAACATGACCAAATGTGCTTCACATAGTGTCACGTGTACAAGCAGCCATAAAATACACATCAACATGAGAAGTATCATTTAATGATAAGAACAATAAGTTTAAATTAGGATGGTATATTGAACGAAATGTTTATTTAGGAAAAGAAAGACCCTATACTAAATCTATGGACTGTAGTGTGGATCTCCAAGCTACTATTCACGTCAACCAAACATCTATGACTATTCTGTTTGGATAAGGCATTAGTTTATATACACCGAGGCAAGGCAAATAATACTGTATAGTGAATTGAACTATAAACATTCACATTATTGACAGCTACAATGAAATCATATATGTCTACGAGAAGTCATAAAATTCCTTGCCACTGTTTAAATGGGTTATATAATATGGTTTCTGTTTTTTAATATAAATGGTGATGGCAGAAGTTATAGCAATCATTTACCTGAAGAGAACTGTTTGAGTGTAGTTTATGCAAATTTTACTACACGATAGTGTACTCAATACATCTCAAGCAATACATTGTGAATTTACTATTGGCTAGTCTAAGCAAGCATATTGCTGTTATAAGCTTATACAGTTGTATTAATGAATGTGTTTCAAGGCAAAATGAATAAAAGAAAAGGCCCATCTAAATATTTTTATTAGCTATATTTTGTTATTGTTGTCATTTAAAATTTAAAGGTAACAAGCACAGATAATTTTATACATTTTGATTTTCACCTACAAAATGTAAAATTATATGAATACATATTTACAAATAGTAAAAAATATTTCAATATACGCTAAATTATTATAAGATTCAAGTATATTAAAATCATAAAAAATAAATATAATGTACAAATAAATGCAATATAATGTGCCTTACATTTCATTGTAGAATATTTATTAGAAAGCATTTATTACACTTTAATGTAAGCCAGCCATTCTTCTGTGTCCTGAGGACTTGCATGTTGAACAAAATGACAGCAATCACAGTCTTCATAGAACTCATATTCAAGGATATATTACTAGCATAAAATTTACTAGATTATTTTGTTAGGTAGAATTTTGATTTCTTAAATTAAATGCTATCTTTAAGAATACAGAGAAACGGGGCCAAATGGCTGAAGATTGATGCTGTAATGTATGAAGAGAAAATGGGAACTGTCCAGGCAGCCACTGGTATGTCATTTCTTAGTTTTGGAAGCTGCAGGCCCTGCACTTCCTATATAATCAGATATATTTATCCCTCTCAAGTCTCTGAGGTGATTGAAGAATAGATAGCTAGAGTCTCATAGTTAAATTTTGAGTTGTTTAGGAATCAAGAGGGTGTTCTGGATCTAAGAAGAGATTTTTAAAATTGTGAGGCAAGTTAGTATGAAAGCTGAGTTAGATACAGAACTTTAAACTCATGGAGATGGTTAGATAGTAAAATGTTAAAGTCAGGTGCCAAATACATATGGATTGGACATTGGAAACGTATGCTAAAACATATAACTCTCCTATATATTTCTGTTGTTTTGTATTGTATTTATAGTTATAAGAGAAAGAACCATTTGTTGGACTGAAAGGAGGAGCTGTTTGGAGGAAAAAGAAATACCTTAAACTAAAAAAAAAAAAAGAGTAGAGGATGGGGGGTTGAGGGGGAAGAGGGTGGAAGGATAGGACTGGAGGCGGGAGTAGGGAGGAGGTTGTGATTGAGATGTAACTTGAAGAAATAAAAAATAAATTTAAAAAAAAAGAAAAGAAAATATATTAACTCTCATCTAAATTTAACTGGGACTTTTGTAAATCCATTGTATATAGTTTATTCATAAATTTTGAACTTAGCATATATTCTTATTTGGTAAGAACTAGTCTCATATTATTAAAATATGTTACCATGTATTCTCAGTTTTATATTTATCAAAAATTGATAAACAAAGAAAAATAGAAATGTAAAAAAAATATGTTTGGATTTTAATAATGATGTATATCTATTCTGTCACTCACTTGAATTATCTCCATTGCTGCCTTGGGCATGAATACACATATCTCAATGATACCCAGGTGAACTTTTGGTACAGACAATGTTATTTGTTTAACAATTCCCTTGAATATATTTTCTATTTTGTTGACATCCAGAATCCCTTCCAAAACAATGTAATTTAAACTTCTAAAATGAAAAATCTATAGTATGAAAATATTTATTAATTCTAAATAAAAAGTTATCAAATAATTTATCCTTATACATCTTTCTGGAAATATTAGAAATACTTATTCAAATGGTAATGAAGAATTATTGAATAAACTCCCCAAATTAAACTTTTACTAAGACATATAATATTTCTAAATACTCATTTATGAATGATTGTTATATTTATATATAAATAGCAAGTCATTTAAAATTTCTGTATAAGAAACTCTAAGGACATCCTGTTTTTTCCTTTGATACATTTTTAAATGAGTGTAAGACTCAGAGGAATTAGAAACATGCTAAGTGGTTTTTAGGAATCCGGAATTTTGATTGAGTCACACATGTTAAATATAAATACTACTTTTTACACTGTAGAAGTTGTTCCTTTCATATATAAATGGCATATGATATCTACAATTATAACTTCTATGCTTAAGCTGAATGAAAACAGAAGAATAATTATCATTTATTCAATTATCAAAGAATTGTGGTTTTCTGAAATATCCAGTCTACAGGGCTTTTTTAGACTAGTGCTCACTTTAAAAGCTGCATAAGATTGATGTGATATAATTACAATCGACTAATAATGAAATAAATACCAGTTTTTGAGAACAAATTTAGAGACCTGTGTTTCACTTGGTGGACTCATATATTTATTACTCTGAGTTCAGAGTATGAGGAATCTAGGACCTGCACTGAAGGCCCTAGATCTTCAAAGACAGTGAAACCCATGACACTAAGTACTGTAATATTTGCAAAGATATACAGTAAAAGTGATTGCTTAATGACAACTTGAAAATGAAAAACTCCTTGTCTAATTAAAAACCTGATAATTAATGGTACCCATATTGAACTCTTCCAGAGTTCATATCCATTTTAAGTTACAAATCAAAATCTAGGTATATACTATGATTTTGTATGTGTCTTCAAAACTAGAGCCAGCTAGTGATATATGGTATGTTCACCAGTACTGTGCGTAAAACTTATGAAAGTATTTCAGGATTATGTGCTAAAACCAAAGCTGGCTTCAAACATGATCCAAGGCTTAGGAGCAATTATTGAATAATGCTATGGCTCTCCTTATTAAATTTTACTCTCATATTTACTGAGACAATCACTATCATTTGAAAGAATAATGCTGTCCTTTATTGTTAAAACAAATGAACAACAACAGAAAAAAAACACATTCACTTCACAATAACATGTACTCTTCATCTACAAAGTCATGGTCAAAGAAGACATAAATTAAACAAGACTGTTAAATTGCATTCCATTTAATGTTTTCAAGTTTACTGCTTTCTGTGATTTCTAGCCCTGATATCTTTAATTTTATTTTTCAACAAACCCTGTTAGCAATAGTAAAAAACATAATAGTGTCAAAGCCCAGGCATATAACAACAGAGTTCTGTTAATCACCTGTGGAAACATGGAGTCTTTGCAAGAACATGGCATATGCCCAATGAATTTATCTGCTCTGGATAGTGAAACAGAACTGGATCTAGGGATTTTAAGATGTTGCTGAAACTTGCTAATCTGACCACAATTAGGCAAGAGTATATTGCTGCTGATGGAGATGGCTGTAGGGCTGCTAATTGTTCCACCTAAACCATAATGATGACAATAAATATAAGAATAAAGACATTTATCAAAAGCGTAAGGAAAATGGAAGTAAATGTTATGGTAACCAACAGAAAGTATATTGACAAGATCACTGTCATTGACAAAGATGGCAATAGTACCCACATTAAGTCAAAAACTTAGCAAACTAATGTCTATTTTAAGCTGAAGGATTTATCTAAAGATAAAACTTCAAAATCATTAAAATTTTTAGGGTTTCTTAATTTTTTATATATTAATATATTAGACCGCTATTGGATGTGAAGTTAGGAAAAATACCTTCCTATCCTGTAGATTACCTCTTTGTCCTAGCGATGGAATCCTTTGCCTTACAGAAGCTTTTCATTTTCAAGAGGTTCTGTTTGTTCACTGTTGTTTTTAATGCCTGTGCTATCAGTATTCTATTCAGAAAGTTGTATCCCGTATTAATGTATTCATAGTTATCCCCCACTTTCTCTTCTATCAGGTTCAATATGTCTGGATTTATGTTGAAGTATTTGACCTCCTTGGAAAAGTGTTTTGTGCAGGGAGGTAAATATGGTTCAATTTATTCTTCTACCTGCAGTCATCCAGTTTTATCAGCACCATTTTTTGAATGCAATATGTCCATAGGAATGTGAATTTATGTCAGGGTCTTCAATTCAAACCCACTGGTCAATGTGTCTGTTTTCTAATATCATGTGGTCACTGTTGCTGCAACTCTGTTGCACAACTTGAAATAGGGGTAGTGACACCTACAAAAATTCTTTCATTGTTCAGGATTGTATTATCTACCTAACCTCATTTTTTTCTCTTGTTTGTCCATATGAAGTTAAGAACTATCCTTTCTAAGTCTGTAAAGAACTGTGTTGGAATTTTGATAGGGATTATATTGAACTGTAAATTGCTTTAGGTAGGATGACTATTTTTTAAAGAGATTTTTACCAATCTATGACAGTGGGAGATGAATTAGACATTAAAAGGAAACAAATAATGTAATTTTAAAATAAGGTACAGATCTAAATAGAAAATTCTCAATAGAGGAATCTCAAATGGCTGAGAAAACTTAAAGCGGTCAACATACTTTTAATGTTGACCATCAGGGAAATATAAAAAACAACCTTGAGCTTCTCTTATACCTGTCAGAATGGCTAAGATCAAAACACAAGTGACAGTTTGTGCTGGCAAGGTTGTAGAACAAGAGAAACACTCCTCCATTGCTTGTGGGAGTGCAAACCTGTACAGTATGGAAATCAGTATGATGGTTTTTCTGAAAATTGAGAAGCACACTACCAAAAGATCCAGTTACATCACTCTTGAAAAGATAAATATATATATATGCAATAACATATGTATAATAAGTATAATCTATAACACTTGTCAACTATGTTCATAGCAGGCTTATTTGGAATAGCCATAAACTAGAATCAACCTAGATGTCTCTGTACTGAATAATGGATAAATAAAATGTTACATTTACACAATGGAGTATTATGACATCATGAAACTTGTAGGCAAATGGATCCAGCTGAAAAATATCATCGTGAGTGAGATAAACCAGACACAGAAAGACAAAATTGTACATACTCACTTATAAGTAAATATTAGTTTCTAAGTAATTAATAAGAAAGCCACAATATACAGACTCAGAGAGATTAGATAAAAAGAAGAGATATAAGGAGTGGCATGAATCCCCATGCAAAGGAGAAATAGAATAGATTCTGGAGATAGAGAGAAGGTGGGTGGAGACTGGAATGGGAGGGATCAGGTAGGATGGAGGGAGAGTGTCTGGGAAGAAATAGCTGGAATTGCAGGACATTTGGAAGGGTAGTGAAAATCTAGTGCAGTGGATATTTTCTGGAATCTTTGAGGGTGACCCTAGTAAGGACTCCTAGTAATAGAGGATATGTAGTCTAAAAGGAAAAAAAAAGACTTACCATCTTTTATAGCCAAGTAAGTCTTTCAGTGGTGAAACTGAATTAAATGCAATCTCAACATAAATCCATTTGAGCTGTTGGCCAAGGATGTCCCATGGATCCCTAAACAACCCATGATGATGTTAAAAAAGAAGGTCACTCTATGAAAACTGACAGTGGGTTCCCATTGCTGAGGACGTCTTTCATACATTTCATTGAACATAGACATTTCAAGCTGATATGAGCTTGGACCCTTCACCCCAATGTTCCAGTCTCTTTGGAACAAGAAGATCATTCATTGCATTGTCCAGTTGTCTTTAGAGTGGGTTCCTCCTGCAGCAGATAGGTAAGATATTATGCAATGAGATAATCTAAATTGGGCATCTTCATTGGGTCCCTTTCATTGGACACCAGGAAACCCATGGAACAGGGGTAAGCAAGATGGTAGAAGCCAGGAGGAATGGAGGACACAAAAATATAGCTCACTGAAACAACTAAGCAGGGGTCACATAGGCCCACAGAGACTGAAGGAGTAAGCATAGGGCCTGGAAGATCTCTACCATGTCTTCTGTATATAAGTTATATCTGCTATCTTGGTGTTTATGTGGGACTCCCAACAGCGGAATCAGGTGTATCTCTGATTGATGGTCTGCTCTTGAGACTCTTTTTCTCCTATTGGATTGCCTCATCCAACCTCATTATGAAGAATGTCACCTGCACCTTTTCTTATTGTATTTTATTTTGTCCTGTTAGACTGTTGTCTCTTGTAGGCCTGCTGTTTTCTGAAATGGAAATGGAGGGGCAATGGATTTTGGAGAGAGATGAAGTATTAGGAGCTAGGAGGAGTGGAGGGATGGGAAATTATGGTTGGGATATATTATATCAGAGACGACTCTATTTTCAATAATAAAAAATGTAAGTTGCAGAAAATGCAAACTAGCAATAATTTTTCCGTGGTCAACAACAGTATCAAATAAAAGCATAGAGAAGTTAAATATAAAATAAATAAATAAATAAATACATTTAGATTTTAATTATCTGAAAAACTTAGTAATAAATAACCTTGCAAGCTTCTTACAAAACACATTTGATTTTGAAAGATGAGTTTAAAACATTTTTCAAATGTATATCTACAATTATATGGAATGGAAACTAGTATTCGTGGTAATTAAGTAAACAAATGTACGTACAGAAACACAAAATTCATTCAATGGGCTTTTGACAGATATGTACATGTGTGACTGTGTGCTTGTGTATGTAATAAGAATAATTAAAGAAGAGGACACAAATTTAAGAGGAACTTGGAAGCTGGGCGTGGTGATGCACAACTTTAATCCCAGCACTCGGGAAGTAGAGGCAGGCAGATTTCTCTAAGTTCAAGGGCAGCCTGGTCTACAAAGTGAGTCCAGGACAGCCAGGGCTACACAGAGAAACCCTGTCTTGAAAAACCAAAAAGAGAAAGAGAAAGAGAGAGAGAGAGAGAGAGAGAGAGAGAGAGAAAGGAACTTGGAGAGGCCAGGACAAAATGGAAGTAGCTAGTGGAAGAAGGGTGGGAGGTGTGTCTAAGCCAAGCTCAGGAAGAGATGAATTATTAAATTATTACATTTATTAAATTCAATTAAATATATTAAATTAATTATTAAAACAAATTGTACAGAGTTCTCAAAGAGCTAACAAATTTAGTTGTAAAAATAAGAATAATCCAAAATTTAAATTAAAAATATATTGTAGTTGAACATAGAAATGTGTGAGTATATATATATATATATATATATATATATAATTTTCTGTACAAGCTTCAGTAATCATAAATGAGACATCATGCTTCTCATTGTTTTAACTGCTTGTTTTCACCTTTTAATGTTTTAGAAAAGGTCTAACTTTCTAATCCTGGCTGCCCTGAACTTCCTGTGTACACCTGACTGAAATAGGTCTTGTGGTGGAACTCTTGTGTCTACTTATCAAGTGATTGGATTGCAGGTGTGTGCCACCACACAAAGTTAATCATCAAATTTATTTTGAAATACATTAGTGCCGTTACTCAGTGCAACCAGTAATACACATGAATTCTTTCTTGTGTTTACTATAGAAGCATGTGCAAATTCTAAGTTTGGGTCCTAAAGAACAGTAATATAAATCTTAAAGGATGTTTCTACTGTTATTACTATTATTATTATTATTATTATTTGGTTGGAAATAAAATTTTAATATATAATATATTCTGTTTATATTTCCCATCTCCTAACTGCCCCCTAATTCTTCACATTTCCACTCCTAACCAAATCCACACTCTTTCTGTTTTGTGGTTTTAACTGGATTTCAAAATAGGTCAGACAAGTAAGTCATTTTGCAAGATCATTTGGAATGATACTAAAACTTTTTACTATTTGCAATGACTTTATAAATATATATATATTTCTCATCATTTGTAATCAAGGTCTCTCAAAGCTACTGTGGAAAACATTGTCCAGTCTACTCAGGTTAAACTATACACTTTCTCTCTACATATGGCTGTATTGGTGCAGTTGTGTAATTCTAATTCATCTACATCTCAGACACTGTGCATGAAATATGTTCTTGTAATAATGAGATACTGGATCTTATACTAGGTGGCTTAAAATGATAACTGTGCCTTTTTTTTTTTTAAAGATTTATTTATTTATTTTACATATGGGTGCTCTATCTGCATGAACATCTGCAACCAGAAGAGGGCATCAGAACATGTTGTGGATGGTTGTGAGCCACCATGTGGTTGCTGGGAATTGAAATCAGGACCTTTGGAAGAACAGCCAGTGCTCTTAACCAGTGAGCCATCTCTCCAGCCCAACTGTGCCTTTTGTATTCTTGTGATCTTGACTCTAGTTTGTAAGTTGACATAAAATTCACATATTTTCCATTAATATCCTTGCAATAAATTTCAACATTTCCCACATCTAAAGCTCAAATGATTGCAAAACAGGGAGTGGAAAGATTGGAAGACCCAAAAGATCTTGGAGTTTTCTATGAGGCTGTCTCCTATTAATGTCAGAAGCTACACCTGTTAAAGTCTCACCAACCTGGCTGTCTCAACATGAGGTCAACATGGATAGCAATAAACATGCTAAATGTACATGGGATAATACCACATGTCCTCAACTGTATGCAAAAAACTACAGGCAATGCAGGAATGCCAAGAGTGGGAGAAATAGTCTTCCTCAGAAACGAGCACAATAATTAGTAATATAATATCAAGTGGTCAGTCCTAAAGACAAGAAATTTTATTCAAGCTAAGCAGGTAATATTAGGAATACATATGTATAAGCATAAAGTATGTGCCTATTACAGCAATAAGAAAAATGACCTGAATATGAAAGAGAGGAAAAATGAATATACTAGCATTTGGAGCCAGGAGAGGTAAAGGAGATATTACTTAATTATACTAGACCTAAAAAAATCAGAAGTACCAATACTACATAATTATATTCATATGAGGTAAATAATCAAACTCATAGAAAGAGAGAGTAAGTTGGTCTTTTCAGAGATAAATGTTAGGTTACTTTACAACAGGCATAATGAATTCAGTATGCAAAATGATATGTTCTAGAGATCAGGTAATATTATGGAAGCATTTTATGAATTAAGATTTCTCCTTCCTATATATGTCTAGATTTGTGTCAAACTGACAAAACAAATTAGTATATATATGTGTGTGTATACATATATATATATGGACATATATATTCATATTCATATATATGTACACTATATATGTATATATAGATGACTGTAAATAAAAAGCAGTTGACTAATACAAAAGTGAACATATTTCTAATAATTACAATAGTAAATTCCATCTGAAAGCAATAGTTGGAAGATTTGCTTGGAACAAGACAGCAGGCATTCTGTTTAGTTTTCTTCCCCATGTCCTTCCTTCATTTTCTAATTCTATGCCAGATTACTGCGCATTCTGATTCTCTGGGAGTGGAACTGATCTTCTAAGTATTTTACTTTGTCAGAATTGGCTAAGTGAACAGTTCACAAGCTATATTTCAGAGGGTGAGAAGCTTTTTGCATTAGTAGAGGGTGGCTGTAAACAAGAACTACATAAACAGTCTGCAGGGTTTATGTGCATGGTAAACAATTGCTCCTTTATCTTCTGTCAGAAATATTACTATAGACAATCAGTCTTTCTGTGATGATATTGCTCTAATTGCAGTTCTGCTGTGTTAAAACCCAACAACAAGCAAGTTAGGACATGCATGATTCCTTTTCAGTTAACAATTCCTGGTTATAGTCCTTCACTTCAGAGAAGCCAGTTTTAGGATCATGGTCCAGCTAGTCACATTATATTCACAACCAATAATATTACAGTATTGTTTTGATTACTGACTGATGTGGGAGGGCTGTCTCACTACAAGCAGAGCCTGGACTATAGGGAAGCAGACTGAGACAACGTGATAAACAGCTTATCCAGTGACTTCCAAGTTAGTCCCTTCCTTGACTTCACTCAGTGAAGGAGCGTTACCTGAGGGATATTAGATGAAATAAGCAGTTTCATTCCCCCAGTTTCTTTGGACATAGTGTTTTATCACAGATAAAAGAAGCCTAAGAAAATATATCTCTAGCATTTTATGGAACAGAATATATGTCTACCAAATTCTTCAGTGAATAAATTATGTGTCATATTGGAGACATAGGGCACATTTTCTTGTGTTATCTTGTGGCAAACATTATTTTTTTCCTACTTGTTGCAACTTTCTGTGTCCTACCTATCTACAAAAGAACTTTAATCATATGGTACTTACACACTACAACAACTGAAAAAATTGGATGGTACTTAATTTGATTTTACTCAGTTAGTAATTTAAGGCTAAAGGGAAATAAAACCATATTTCTTATTGTCTTTGGCCTCAATAATTTCTACACAATAAAGAGTGTTTGAGAATATTACTAAAGTATTATCCATAATAGGCTATTCTATCCTACTTTTACAGTGTACTCTAAATACAATGATAGCTTTATCCATTAAGGATATTATCATTTGGGTTTTCTTGAAAAAAAAATTTTAAAAAGGCCAGAAAAGTACACGAATAGTCATAAAATTCTTCACAAATTGAGAAATAGAATGGCTATATTGATTATTTTAGTGTTGGAGAGGTTCTGTGGCTGCAGGATTGGCATCCTCTGGAGTTTCCTTTTCTCCTTTTGGCTGCTAAGGTACTATTTAATGAGCCAGTTCTGTCATTTACTCAGGGCATGTATTCTTACCTTCTAAAAGAGGTACCATACCTTTTAAATGCTCCCTCACTAATGAAATAGAAATGAGTAAATCATTCAACAAATCAGACTCAATTAAAATGTGCACTCTTTTCAGAATGATACATGCTCTCTCACACCAGTGATAACACATGTTGTTTGTGCACAGAGTCATAAAAACACAAAGGAGAAGCACTCTGTTTGGAAATGTCACTGGAATGAAACACTGTCAAGAAAAATTATCCCTTGTTCCCATATAAATGCCCAGAGAAGACGAATATGTTCCCTTTCAAAGCAGGAAACATTGATCCACTGGATATGTCCTATTAAAATGACTTTATTTTATTCTGCCAACAAGTTGATGTAAATTCAGTCAGTCTGATAGATGAATATTTCCAAAAAATGACATTGTGTGCTACCATACAACTAAACAGATCAAAACTGCTGTATTTGTGTTGTTTATTTGCCAAGAAAACAAAGTTAATGTTGTTCAATTTCACAATGAGATTTAATGTTATCACATTAAAAATAATGTATAAAAATTTTACTTTTCCTTACTTTTCAAAGTAAATCTTTTCCAGATTTAATAAACATTCAATTACATTATTCTGAATTATGTAAATTCTATTGATATTTCTATACATTGCTATACATCAAAGCACAATCATATAACATCTGAAAATTTGTGGGCAATAGTTTTTCAAATGAAAGTAAATGCTACTGCAATAAAATGATATACAAGCATTCTTAATTTTCATAGTATTTTTAACATAAACAACAGAAGAAAAGGAAGGGTAGAGTTGGAGAGGCAGATGGAGAAAATGAGAGATTTATATGCTGAAATAATTTGCATGTAAATATATAAGACTGCCCACAGAGGATCTGTAGGTGGACGCATTTTGCATGATGAATAGGAACAAAATCTTTTAAAGAATTTTGGACCTGACCTTATGGTATATGCTGTAACACATGGTGTATCATATATACATTTCTTTCTTATCAAGTGACATAAAATAGAGTGCACAGAATCACACCTATAACCACATCATTTCCTACACCGTTCTTTCTATTTCTGTGTAAAAGAAATGGTTTGTGACACCAGAACATAAAAATTCTATAAGCAATAGAGCCAAAAAAATAAGTACATTTTTATTTAAATGATGTTCAGTTGTTTTTATAAATGAATTCACAATTAAGATTTACAAAATAAAAGCCTTTTAATTGAGAAGGTTGTATTTATATATTTAGGAATATACATACTAAGTATATGTATATAAATATCAACAAGTAAGGTAAAAGAGGCCATGAATTTTACAGTGAATGTGGGTGTTGGAGAAAAAAAAGAGAGTGGTACAATTATGTAATTATTTTATAATTTCAAAAAATAAAACATATTATATAAACAGCACCAAAACAAAAGCCTTACAAAATATATAACAAATAACACTTTATTTCAGTCCAATATACTAAACAAAACTTTTCTATGGGAAAACCTGAAGCCATATCACAGTCTTAGAGCCAAATATTTCTCCCTCTAGCCATATGCATTTTTCATAATTTCCTGTCATTTTGTAGTTATGACAACTGGCCTGCCTCTATCCAGGCTTTTGTGTACATTATTTACATTACTGTCTATTGACATGCAGGTAGATATCTTTCAGACACCCAGTGTTTCAGTGGAAAAAAGACACAGTAATCAGTAAGTAGAATGGTACTTATACATTTCCACAAAAAATTTTAAAAATGAATTGTAAACAACTTCATTTATTCCCTAAAATTACAATCATGAATGCAATACATTTTAATATATTTTGAATATATTTATCTCCTAAAACCTCTATTCAACAAATATACGTCTTCTTCTCCTAATCTTATTCTCAAATTCATGTCTTCTTTTTGGTGGTTGCTACTATTAATCACCCATGAGCCCTATTGGTGCAGTCTGTATGCACAAGGGTGTGGGACTATCAGGTCATGGACAACCTGCCAGAGACTTATCTGCAAAGGGAATGATTGTTCCTCTCTCAGAGTCCATAGATGACCCTAGCTCCTCTGCTCAGTGTAAGGTCTCAGGTAATGCTTCCCCAACTATCCTGGAATTTGAATGCCCTGATATTGCACATGTCTTCTTATGTAATCATTGGTGTTGTGAGTTGATGATATATGCAAAGAGTATTTCATGTCAAGTGAACAGTTCAAACATATTTATTTCTGTGCGCTAAAATAAAACCCAAACTGAGATGGTGATACCTCCAGATGTTTTTTTATTATACATGATTGAGTTAGCTATTCTAGGTTTTTTTGTTGAGAATAGCCTTTTCAGGTCTATAAAGAATTGTGTTGGTAATTTTATAGGAACTGCATTGGATCTGTATAATTTCAAGCTGTACTACAGAGCAATAGTAATAAAAAACAGCACGGAACTGGTATAGAAAAAGACCAGTGGATCAATGGAATCAAATTGAAGACCCAGAAATGAACCCACACACCTATGGTCAACTAATTTTTGACAAAGAAGCCAAAACTGCACAATGGAAAAAGGGCAGCATCTTCAAAAAACGGTGCTGGTCCAACTGGATGTCCACTTGAGTGTATTTCCTTAAATATATAAATAACTATGTAATTCCCTAGATTTCATATAGAGACTGGATATTGACTTAGAGGTGGAAAATTATCTACCTCCAAGTTATTCCAGAGAGAGAACTATTGTGTGTTAGTTAATAATAGCCTGCCAACAACCATACTTCTGTTTATTTGTGTCACAAAGACCATAATAGAGACCAATTACTATTCTTTTCACTTTATTTTGATATAATGACAGTGTGTTCTTTCACTTTTATATTAATTTGATGGTGTATGCTTGGACATAGTGTGCAGTTTTCCGTGTGTAAATTTCACCTCAAATACAAAAACAAAAAGAAAGTTGCAAAACTACTTTTGACTTGTACTACTGGGTCACACATTTATGACCATTTCTACCTCTTGTACTTTTCCTCAGTGAAGTTTGCTCAAAAATTTTGAATGCCAGAGATTTTCCACAGATACAGCATTATTTTTAAGAATTTTCACAAATATATAAAATGGTTGATTAACCAAAGCATGAATTCGAATCATTTAAGCTCATACATCAAAATCTGTTTTTATTTTAGTGTTTAATAGCTCAAGAATAATTTATAAAAATTCATATTTTACTTTTTTTGGACATTGATATTTTCATTCAAGTCAACAGGAGATATTTTCTGTAAATCATTCTACTATCTTAAATGCATTAGGGTAGACACATTTCCTCTCACACCTACTTTTAGTGACTCTGGCTCAGAAGAAAAAAATCAATTAATACTCCAATTTAGGATCAAAAAATTACAATAAGTAGGACTAACATTTTCTTGATTATATTTCTAAAGGAAAAATGAAATGAGGATATATATTACACTTTTAACTGAATAAATCAATACCATTCCAAATCATTCTGCTCTATTTTAAAGTGTCTTTATTTAAGAAAATCTATAGTGATTAATTTATGAACTCCCAGAGCCATTTAATACCATAGTTTAACCTTTGAAATGTTTTATAATTTTAAAGACTTGAGGAGTGCTATAACCTCAAAATTAGTAACTTCCGTTCAAGTAGTGGAACATGTATAAAAGGACTCATGTCTTTTGTTATTCCTTCCAATATATTTCCTCATAAGACCCTTTCTATATGTCTGTATTTTTGCTGTCACAAGACAAAGTATAGAACACATATACATATGAAAAACAAGACTGGATTTGTGAGCTGTTTGCCTCGAGTTAGCAAAATACGTATTTTCTGCAGTGAGGAAAATTTTATTATAATGCATGAAGGAAGAACTTGGTTGTTTTCAACAATGAAAATATCTAATCTAATCCACCAGTAGTTGTATAGTTACAGAATAGTAAAAATAAAGAGTACATAGTTTCTTCAACAACCACTGGCTTAGTCTACACACATCTGTGCACACTGGTGCACACACAATGTGTTTACTAAATGAAAATATTTATTAACTGTATTTTGTTACCTGCACATAGAATGAAATAGTTAAGGTTTGTTTTCTAGTAACAAGCTAATTCATCCAAATATGACAAACAATAACATATCACAAATAATGTAAAATCTGTCTGTGTTTATCTGTGTGTGTTTGTATATATATATTGTATATGTGTGTGTGTGCATGTGCACATAGAGGTCAGAGATCAACCTTGGGAGTCTTCCCCAGTTTCTCTCTGCAGAGTGTTGGAACAAGGCCTCTCACTGAAGCTGAAGCTCAGTAATGTAGCTTCACTGGCTGGAGTGAAAGACACATGCCTCCCAATAACTCTACTTCCTTCATGCTGGGATTATGGGCTCTCCAGATTTTCTCATAGATGCTCGAGTAAAATGCAGGTTGCCAGTACAAGTCATGTTTCCCATCTTATTAAGTGGGTCTAAAGTCTTTTTAGTTGTGGGTACCTACCACATGCATACCACGACTGCACCCTTAAGGATATCCTCATTCATTGTTGGTGGGATCGCAAACTGATGCAGCCACTCTGGAAATTAAGGTGGAGAATTCTTCCAAAGCTAAAAATAAATCTACCACACAACCCAGTTATACCATTGTTTGGCATATGCCCAAATACTCAATATCCTACTCCAGAGATGCTCAGTCACCTTCATTGCTTCTCGATTCATAATAACTAGGGAAAAGAAACAACCCCAATGTCCTACCAACACATGGGTAGTGTATTATGGTACATATTCACTATAAAATAATAATCAGCTGTAAATAATAATACAATTATGAAAATTTCAGGTAAATGGATGGAAATAGGAAAATAATATTGAATGAAGTAATCCAAAACAGGAAAAAATAGCATGTTTTCTTTCATTGAATGCTGACAACTACAAATCTTCAGATATGAGTATATAGTCAATAGTAACTTCAGAAAACAGAAAAGTAAAATCTACCATTGTTATGATAGAGGGGTTGGGGACTAGTAGGGTACAAGTGATCTGATAAGGAAAATAAAGTGGCTCTTTATAAAGGAGAAGTAGGTAAATACAGAAGTAGGAAAAATGTAAAATAATAATAATATCTTACAAAAGCCATAAGGAAACAATCTATTATCTATTTATATTTTTAAAACTGTGATACATACTCTGGTTTCTCTTCAGATCGTGTAAATCTTTCCCCTTTTAAAACTGTGATACATATAATTCTGTACATAAATACAGTTATATAATTTAAGTAAATTATTTTCATATGGACTGCTATGCTCCCTCCAAGACCCAAAGAACATCTAATAAAAATCTCAACACCAGAATATTAGAACCCTATCAGAAAAGTATAAATTTCCAATTAAAAAATGCTGTAGAAGTTATTGACAACAAGGAAACAACAACATCCTTTAAGATGATGAGTAGGACAGAAATTAAATACAATATAAAATTTTTTTTAAATTAAAAATTACAAATGAAAATATGAATACCATGTATCATCATCTACAAGATTAAAAGAAGCAACAGAAGCAGCGTTAGTATAGTTGAGAGTATCAATATCCCTATCAATAATATTTTCCTAATAAACTAATGATGCATATCAAGAATAAGGACAAGCAAGACAAACAAATTATTAGAAGAAGAGAACAAACAAAGAAGAACAGATAAGAATAAAATAAAAACTCAAAAACTGAAAAATACCAATGAAACATAAGCACCAAATGCACACTTGGAGAGCTGATGACCATCACAGCTAAAATTATGTCTGCATCTAAGAGTCAGGGATCATTGTGGAAGTGGATACAGGAAGAGTCTAAGAGTAACAGCAACAGGGCTTGCTATATAGTTTGTGTCTCCTAGAAATGTCAGAAGCTATACCCAATTAATCTTACTAGCTAACTGCCTTCAACAGAATGGAAACAATAGATACCCACAAGGCCTCAACACTGCATTAAGAACATCAGATAATTATGGAATGATGAGATCTGGAGAATAGTCTTCCAGCACAATTCTTGACAGACCCTGAAAGAACAATATTCAACTTCATATGGAAAAACAATGCAAAACAAACAAACAAAAACCAGGGATGTAAAAGCAATCCTGTGCAGTAAAGAAACTTCTGGAAGTATCACCATCCCTAATTTCAAGCTCTACCACAGAGCATAGTAATAAAAGCCTTGTGGTATTGGTATGAAAGCAACAGGTTGATCAATATAATCAAATTGAGGACCCAGATGTAAATCCACACACCTATAGATTCCTGAGTTTTGATAAAGAAGCCAGAAATTTCCAATGGAAAAAGAAAGCATCTTCAACAAATGGTGTTGCTGTTACTGGATGTTGGCATGGAGAAAACTACAAATAGATCTATTCCTATCACCCTGGACAAAACTCAAGTCCAAGTGAATAAAAAACCTCCACATAAAACCAGATACACTGAACCTGATAGAAGAAAAGAGAAGAATAACCTTAAACTCATTAGCACAGAAGACAACTTCCTGAATAGAACACTAATAGTGCCAGAATTAACATCAACAATTAATAAATGGTACATCATGAAACTGAAAAGCTTATGTAAGGCAAAGGACATGGTAAAAATGACAAAACAGCAGCCTACAGTATGAGAAAAGATTTTCACAAATCCCACCTTTGTACAGTCACTTTGGAAATCAATATGGCAGTTCTTAGAAAATTGGGAATCTATTTAACCAGTCCTATTATTCCTGGGCATATACCGAAAAGATGCTCCATCCTACCACAAAGACAAGTGCTCATCTATGTTCATAACACATTAATTCATAATGGTCATAAACTGTAAACAGTCTAGATGTTCCTCAACCTAAAAATTAATAAAGAAAATGTGGTACATTTACACAATGGTGTAAAACTCAGCTATTAAAAACAATGAAATCATGAAATTTTAAAGAAAATGGATGGAACTAGAAAAAAAAAGCATTCTGAGTGAGGTAACCCAGATCCAGAAAGATAAACATGGTATGTACTCACTTATAAGTGCATATTAACTTCGAAAGTAATGGATAACCATTCTATAGACCACAGACCCAAACTGGATAATTAGCAAGGAGGATTCCACAGGAGCAGGCATGGATCTCCCTGGGAAAGGAAAATAGAACAGATATTGTGGGTGTGTTAGGGCCAGGTAGGGATGGGAACAAAGAAGATCTAGTAGAGAGAGGATGGATGGAGACAGAGTACTGGGAGAGAGAACTGGGTGTGGGCAGAAGTTTGAGGGCAAGGTAGAAACCTAGTGCAATGGAAAATGCCAGGAATCTAATAGGGTTAGAAGTTATTGACTACAAGGAAACAACAACAAGTTAAGACTCCTAGTAAACGGTGATACAGAGCTTAAAGCAAACATCTCTTCTAACCAGGTAAGACTTCTAATGGGCAGTTTGGGACACGAATCTAGCCACAAAACCTTTGACTTAAAATTTGTCCCGCTAGTCTGATCTGCTTGGGTAAATGCGGTGCAGATAAGGGGTTTGGCTAGCCAATGACTGATCCAGCTTGAACTTCATGCCACGAAAGGAACCCCCATCCCCTGACACTGCCTTGAGGACCAGAAACCAGAAGTAGAATGGGCCAGAGACCTATGCTAGAACCAAATATGACTAGCAAAGCAAAAGTCAGTGAAATGATGCTCAATAATATTGTGCTAAATTCATCAAATGGAGTCTAACCCAATTGTCATCAGAAAGGTTTAATCCAGCAGCTGATGGAAAAAGATGCGGAAACCCACGGCTGAGCATTAGACTTAGCTCAGGAAAATCCGCTGAATGAGGAGGAAGAATCATAGGAGCTAGAGGGCTCAAGGACACCACAAGAAAACAGAATATCAAAAATCTGGATTCATAGTGACTGAGACTGAACAACAAGGAAGCCTGCATTAGTCTAATGTAGGACCTCTGCCGATATGTTATGGCTGCATAGCTTGGTGATTTTGTGAGACTCCTAACAGTGGGAACAGGAACTCTTTCTGATGCTTTTGCCTGCTTTTGTCACCTATGTCCTCCTACTGGGTTGCCTTTCCCAGTGTTATTTGAGGGGAATTGCCTAAACTTATTGCAACTTATTTTGCCATATTTGGTGGATATCCATGAGAGGTCTTCTCTTTTCTGAAGAGAAATAGAGGAGGGGTGGATGAAGAGGGAGGAGGTAGTGGTGGAGGGTGAAACAAGAAGGTGGGGGATAACTGAGGGAGGACAAACTGTAGTTGGAGTATGTGAGAAAATAAATTAATTTTTAAAAGAAAAAAGGAAATCGGATGTCTCCTGATAGGTTTGGGGAAGAAGCAGTCATTTAATGTAAGCATAACTAGACCACAGATTAAAAATGTAAGAAGAGAAAAGTCCTCTTTGTTCACCCTTATGTCGACTGTATCTCGGATTAAATCCCTTTTGCAGAGCCACTCAACATTCCACCTCAGACACTCTGATTGTTGTTAGTTACCATTGAATGTTAACAAATTTACTAAATACCCTCAAACATTTTCAAAAGAATTTAAAAATGTAAGTCTGTTTGGACAAATGTTTGTTGCGGGATGAATCTTTGGTACTCTATTCTTCTGTTGCAGAATCTGTTCATACAATCATACAATATTGTGTGTGTGTGTATGTGTGTGTGTAATTTACTCATACAATACATTCTCGGTCTCTCTCTGTCTCTCTCAAATATAAACTCAGTCTCACACAAAGATAGACAGAGACAGAGAGAGCGAGAGAAAGAGAGAGACTTGACTTCAGCTTAAAATCTAGTTTTCTTAGAACGTGTTCTATGGGACAAAGATAAACTTCCCTGGAAAGTGCAAAATGGGTTTTGAGAAAATAATGCACTACAGTTTGTGCTGTATATAGCATATATATGTATATAATATAGCATTATAAATGTTAGTGCTGTGTTAAATGGGTAAGATAGGATGGGTTGGAAATGTGCTATACAAAGAGGATTTATCATAATACAAAATGACAGTCCATCCATCCCAAAGAAAACCTTGGAAAGCATAGGAAATACCAATTACTATTTAAAATATTTACCAAACTTGCATTATTAAAATTATAAATGAAATTAAATATATTTAAAATAAATATCCCTGTTAGAACAGTTGCTAACATCTCTAGTGCATTGTTAAAACATTTATAAAATTCAGGGGGATGGTGCTTTAAATATCAACATTATCTTGAGTTTAAAAATGTATTTCCCTTAGCTTCAGAGATATATAAATTTCCTCTGGCTTCACTCATTGTGCATATTAAACACTGGCTGACAATATTCCTTAGATGATAGTTTGTTCTTCCTGAAATGTTTCCTCTAGAGAAATTCCTAATGACAACCAATCCTCAAAGCACTTTATTACAACTGCTTATCAATTAATTAATGAACAGAGGGATATCTTTAATGAAGCTTCTCACCTTTTTGGGAAGGCCAAATTAAAATCAGAAATCCCCTCTAGTGTGAAATAACAATTTTCCACTTTAAGCTAAATGATGTTATCAAAACCAAAGTACCAACTGATGTGTTCCCATTTAACTTTCCACTTTCTCAGTGTCCATCATTTCCAAAATGACAGCACCATATGCATATCATTGGTCTAAACACTCTTTATAGAGCTCACTAGGCTTAAAGGACAAACTATAGCAACTTTGTTCTGTGTCAGCCACTGTTTCCCTGAGATATAATGTGAAACTCTCAATATGAACAAAATATGAACAATATCAGCAAACTCATTAGAAACAAAAATGAAAATTTCAGTTCACTCTCCAGAATTATTGAGAGTTTAGATGGATCTCAAGATGAAATTACAAATACAAAATCATAGAGGAATTTCTGTTCAAATGTTGAACAAACTTTCTAATAAAATACAACTTCTTGCTTTACACATATTTGGTACTATTATTGATACAGTATGTTTTCTATATATGATACCCATCATTAAATGTATAAGCAATTTAAATTTAGGATAATGTAGGATTCAAGCACATTTTTAAGTATGTTCAAGTAGTAGGAACAGAGAAAGAACAAATTTCCAGGTATCTTACTTAAATAGACAAATCCAAATTTGTCTAACAGGTATGGTTTTGAACATTCAACACATATAATTTGCTTTCAGTTACAAATTGAACTTATATTAAAGAATTCTGCATCTTTAAATTCAGTGTGTTGTTTGTGTTGCTTTACTTACAAAATATTTCTACAGGACGCTCGCATGGATCATTTACAATCTTATTCCTGTCAATGGTGCACTGACTCTAATAGCGCTGCTGGGAGGATGCATCGCTATGATTGTCCTCTCTCCCATGTTTCCTGGGATCAGAAATATTTAGTTCACAGCTAAAGTCTCAGAGATGGTAAATCACCTGGTTGAAGCTGTGCAAGAACTTAAAGTGTCCCCATCTCTCATGCTGTTGCATATATACATATATATGTGTGTGTGTGTTTAAAAGAGATGTTTAAAGCTTCAGTTGAGTTCTCTTTACTCATGTTTGTAATTCCCATAATCACAGAATAAATGTTCAGAGAATTATTGTACGGTTTGTGTCCTACTATATATAGGTTTCAGAAATATTTGGTTGCTGACTATCTGTTTCTTATAGAAATAATAACCCTCAGTTTCACGAGGTCCATTTTTTTGATTGTTGGTCTTAGGTCCTGAGCTGTTGGTGTTCTCTTCAGGAAGTTGTCACCTGTGACAATGATTTCGAGCGTTTTTCCCACATTCCCTTCTAGTAGATTTAGTGGGTCCAGCCTTATGTTAAGGTCTTGGATTTACTTGGACTTAAGATTTTTACCAGTGGATAAGTATGGATCTAATTTCATTCTTTTACAAGTGGACATCCAGTTGGACCAGCACCATTTGTTGAAGATGCTGTCCTTTTTCCATTGTGCGGTTTTGGCTTCTTTGTCATAAATTAGATGACTGTAGGTGTGTGGGTTCATTTCTGGGTCTTCAATTTGATTCCATTGATCCACTGGTCTGTTGTATACCAGTACCATGCTGTTTTATTATTATTGTTCTGTAGTACAGCTTGAAATCTAGGATGGTGATACCTCCAGATTTTTTTTTATTGTACAGTATTGATTTAGCTATTCTGGGTTTTTTGTTGTGCCATATGAAATTGAGAATAGCTTTTTCCAGGTATACAAAGAATTTTATTGGTATTTTGATAGGAATTGCCTTGAATCTGTATATTGCTTTTGGTAGGATAGCCATTTTTATGATGTTGATCCTACCTATCCATGAGCATGGGAGATCTTTCCATCTCTGATGGCCTCTTCAATTTCTTTCTTCAAGAGCTTGAAGTTCTTGTTGTACAGGGCCATTAATTGCTTAGAGTTACCCCCCCAGTATTTTATATTGTTTGTGTCTATTGTGAAGGGAGTTGTTTCCCTGATTTCTTTCTCAGCCCACTTTTTGTTGTATAAGGAAGGGTTCTGATTTTTTTTAATTAATTTTGTATCCAGTCACCTTGCTGAAGGTATTTATTAGCTGTAAGAGTTCTCTGGTGGAATTTTTGGTGTCGCTTATATATACTATCATATGCTTCTGTAAGACAAAAGACACTATCATTCGAACAAAATGACAGCCTACAGATTGGGAAAAATTTCACCAACCCCACATCTGACAAAGGGCTAATATCCAAAATTTACAGAGAACTCAAGAAATTAAATGCCAGAAATCAAATAATCCAATTCCAAAAATGGGGAAAAGAGCTAAACAGAGAATTCACAAAGGAGGATGTCCTAAAGGCCGAGAGACACTTGAAGAAATGCTCAGCATACTTAATCATCAGAGAAATGAAACTCAAGATGACTCTGAGATTCCATCTCACACCTGTCAGAATGGCTAAGATCAAAAGCTCAAATGACAGCACATGCTGGCAAGAGTGTGGAGAAAGGGGAACCCTACTCTATTGCTGGTGGGAGTGCAGGCTTGTGCAACCACTATGGAGGTCAGTCTGGCGATATCTTAGAAAACTTGGAATAACCTTGCCTCAGGACCCAGCCATACCACTTCTGGGTATACATCCAAATGATTCCTTACCGAATCACAAGGAAGTTTCCTCATCTATGTTCATAGCAGCCTTATTTGTAATAGCTAGAAACTGGAAACAACCCAGATGTCCCTCAACCGAGCAATGGATTTAAAAACTATGGTACATTTACACAATGGAATACTACTCAGCTATCAGAAACAAGGAAATTATGCAATTTGCAGCCAAATGGATGGAACTACAAAAGCTCATTCTGAGTGAGCTAACCCAGACTCAGAACGATGTGCATGGCATCTATTCACTTATAGTTGGATTTTAGCTATATAGTACAGGATATCTATACTACAACCAATGCACTAAAGGGAACATGGAGATAGGCTTCTTTTTTGCTTTGTTTTTGTTTGTTTGTTTGTTTTCTCTCCCTGTCATAGAGACACTTTTCCTGGGTGGTACTGCCCTGTAGGCCTCCAGTGTATGAGGAGGCTCTTGGCCCTAATATGACTGCTGAACTGGGGAGGGGGACTGTTCTGTAGGAACACTCCACTCCAGAGGAGTGGGATGGAAGGGTTAGGGAGTAGAGGGTGGGAGGGCGGGACTGGGAAGGGTGCAAAGATGACACTGTGATGGAGATGTAACCTGAAGCAATAAATAAATAAATTTAAAAAAAGAAATAATAACCCTCACTATATTAATTTTTTAAATGTATGCTTATGCCATAATCCCTTGTTTTACTAGAGAGAAAAGAATTGATGTCATTACAGATATTAATACCTTTATTTTGTTGTGCTGTAAATAAATGTCAATTATCCTTTTTATACTTTCATATATCTAAATATGTACTCTGGATACTCTCTGTGACTAATGAAGGATGGCAGGGCCATGAATGTAATATGCAGGAAAGTTAAGACATTATATAGTTAAAATGAGAAGTGAAGTATTCTTTTAGGAGCAGGAAAGTGAGAGGAATATGTAAATCTGTTCTCTGACAGTTTCATACACACCCATGTACAATACATCATTGTGACTCATGCCGGCTGTCCTTCCTTATCCCTCCCACCCTGTCAAGGCCTTTCCTCTCTACACCCCTCCATTACATAGCACAGGCTTTCACTCTGTGAGATCAATGAGTTTACCCAGAGCCATCTTTTGCACACAGGTTTGAAACTCTCTGTTGGAGCTGGAAGGATGGCCATGTGCTTACTCATCTGATAGCAATCTTTATTCTCATACAATTGAAATAGTTGAAAGCAGTAGATTACAGCAGCTTCCTGTCAGAGCTCTCCTGTGCCTCATGCTGGGGAAATTTGCAACATTCAGATAAATTGCAGTATATAACCATATAAAATCAAGAGATAGATGGGAAACATATGGATAAATGAACAAAACCAGAAAAATATTGTTAATATTTCTGATAAAGATATTTTTTCAAAATAAATGTAACATAATCATCATCATCATTATCATTCATTTTTAATATTTAGTCTGTCTCACTGCAAAGAGCAGGAAGCCTTTAACTTATTATCTTCCTGCCTCATCCTCTTACTTTCTTTTTGGTTGTTTATTTATTCCTTCAAGTTATATCTCCATCATAGTGCCCTCTTTCCACCTCTCCTGGTTCTCCCCTCCCACCCTTTCCTGCCTCTCCCACCCTTCCCACTCCTCCCATGTGGAGTGTCCCTACATATCAGCCCCACTCAGCTCAACAGTCAAATGCAGGCTAAGATCTTCCTTTTGCTCTAGGGGCCAACATGGTAGCACTTCTAGGGCAAATTGTCCCCTTAATAGGTGACAAAGTCTATGTTTCTGTTCCTTTTGGGGTATTGGTTGTAGGATAGTTATCCTGTACTATATGGGTAAAATTCAATTATAAGTGAGTAGATGCCATGTGCATCTTTCTGAGTCTGGGTTAGCTCATGCAGGATGAGTTTTTCTAGTTCCATCCATTTGGCTGCAAAGCATGATTTCCTTGTTTCTGATTGCTGAGTAGTACTCTATTGTGTAAATATACCACAATTTATTTTATCCATTTGTCAGTTGAGGGACATCTGGGTTGTTTCCAGTTTCTAGGTATTTCACATAAGACTGTTATGAACTTAGATGAGGATATGTCCTTGTGGTTTGGTGAGTAATTAGTTGGGTGGATACTATTCCAAGTTTTCTAAGATATCCCCAGACCGATTTCCATAGTGGTTGTGCAAGTTTGCACTCCCACCAGCAATAGAGGAGTGTTCCCCTTCTCCACAACCTCACCAGGATGTGCTGTCATTTGAGTTTTTGATCTTAGCCATTCTGACAGGTGTGAGATGGAATCTCAGAGTCGTCTTGAGTTGCATTTCTCTGATGATTAAGGATGACGACCCAGAAATGAACCCACACACCTATGGTCACTTAATTTTTGACAAAGAAGCCAAAATCGTACAATGAAAAAAGGACAGCATCTTCAACAAATGGCTCTGGTGTAACTGGATGTCGATATGTAAAAGACTGAAATTAGACCCATATTTATCACCTTGCACAAAACTTAAGTCCAAGTGGATCAAAGACCTTAACATAAAGCCTGACACACTAAATCTAATAGAAGAGAAAGTAGGAGAGAGCCTCTAAATTCATTGGTACAGGAGACAACTTCCTGAACAGAACATCAATATTTCAGGCTCTAAGACCAACAATCAATAAATGGGACCTCATGAAACTGACAAGCTTCTATAAGGCAAAGGACACTGTCATTCAAACAAAACGGCAGCCTACAGACTGGGAAAAGATCTTTACCAACCCCACTTCCGACAGAGGGCTAATATCCATAATTGATAAAGAACTCAAGAAATTAAACACCAACAAACCAAATGATCCAATGAAAAAATGTGAAACAGAGCTAAACCAAAAATTCACAAAGAGAAATGTCTAATAACAGTGAGACATCTGAAGAAATGCTCAAGATCCTTTTACTTTTTTAAAATTTACTTTTCATGGTTTGCTTTCAAAATCTCATGTCAGTTACATATTCATGAATGACATATATTCTTTGCTGTTTCATTTTCACTAAAATATGTTTGATTTGTGGCATACAGTTGGCACACATTATTGATTTTGGATATGAAAATATTCATTTGACTCTTTTCTTTAAGTTAGTGGCCTTTCAATGCAATATTTAGATCCTAATCTTGATAATAACTGAAACATATGCATTGAACTAATTGATTCTAAATTGGGAAATTTTCTCTATTGAAATACAGTGGTTTTAGTAGACTCATTCCTATTGGCATAAACAGAATCTGTACATAGAATATGTATTTAGAAGCTTTTTCAATCAGTAAATCTAAGCTGCTTGCTTCTTTGGAATATAGTCCTCAGGTAGAGGACAAAGCATTTGATCTTAGCCAAAAGGCCACGAACAAAAGCTATTTTAATTTATTGCAATTAAAATGAATGGGATTCAATCTAACACATTTATGAGGATGTGATAACTATCGAGTCACATTCATTTCAGTGGGGTATGTTAGTCATCCAATTCTATTCATTTCCATGGGGATCCATTATTTATTGAATCACATTTATTTAAATGGGGATTCATTAGCTAAAAAATCTAATTAGTTTCCATGTGCATGCATTAGCTATCATGTCATCCTTCCTTTCAAAGACAATTCTCTAGTTATCAAATCCCATGCATTTATGTTTGGATTGGATTCTAGAGTTTGAAAAAGCTGTTATTCTTAATTAAATGGTTGCAATAAACTGTTATCGCTACTATACTATGGCATATTTAAGGGTGTTTTCTAAATATCCAAAGACCAAGTCACCTCAGTTTTCAATAGCTATATAAAATCATATCTTAAACATAGAAAATATTTTACTTAAAATATGTTTAGAAGACAAGTGTGAATTTAAAGTATAAACATATTATTACACCATGATTTTCCTAAAGTTTAGTGATAGAAATTTTAAATGATTAGAAATAAATTCGGCATGCTAAGAGAACTTTACATGAGGCTCTAAGATTTATGAGTTATGGACACTAAACTAATGTAACGTAACAGTAACATTATGTATTTTATTAGAAGTAAAAGTGGACAGATCTCATTGTCTTTTTTTTTTGCAGGGGAGATTATTACAAATTCTCAATTATTTAAAATATCCAGGTTATGGAGAAAACAGAACATTTTTTGTCATACTTCATAAAAAATTTTTATTAAATTATGCTGGGTGTCATTTGTAGAAATAATTAGTTAAATTGTTTGACCAGTATTTAGGTTATATTTAATTGATTCGGCAGCTGTTAATCCTTATCCCGCCATTAGAAATGAGCACACAGAGACGGCATGGATTTTAACAAGCCTTGGCCTGAGTTGTGCAATCCTAGCCCATCTAAGCTAGCTCTTAATTCTATTACCCAAATATGACCCCATATATACATACGTCCCCTTGGACTGCCATTCTCCACAATATGCCAATGTTCCTGGCCATGTGGAATGAGGTTCCTTTTTCTAACCCATGGTGTGTGCCTCCTTCCTGCTGCTCCTGGTTGGAATGCTTTAATCTCTGTCTAAAGCACAGGCTTCCTGCTCTAATCCCAGGAAGTCCCACCTTTCTTTGTCTTTGCACAATCTCAGGCCTTGGCATTTTATTTAACCAATCAGAGTCAATGTAAGTAACAGACACCAAGCAGGACCAATTAATTAACATTTAGAATGCTTAACACTACCCCAACAATACTTCTTAGCACATATCAAATAGATCACTAACTAGCATACCTTATTTTGTAATAAGTAAAACAAAATTCAAGTTACTTTAGACCACATACACATCTTTAATTGTTTTGATTCATTTCTAATATAGGAGGAGTACAATATCTTTTCTTGGTTTTAAGCAAATTACTTCTAAATTCCAAAGTAATTTAACCCATAACAGTTTATGAGAAAAGGGAAACACAGTCTGACATGGAAATTGTTGTATAATTAACATCTTCAGCTTCAGCTGTCACAAAAGGACCACAGGACCAGTGTTTCTTACACTGAAGTCATTGTAGACATTTGATCATTTCTCAACCTTCTACTGCATTCTCAGTAATGATGTCCTAGAACCACTGATTTCATCCAGTTTACGGAGTGTTTTTTTTTTTTTTTTCAGAGAGAAAAAGACAGGGACTTATTAGGTAAAGACACTGGATGGCTTGGAATTTAGTGTGTAGACTAGGGTGACTTTGAATTTGCTTCTTATTAAAGATTTGTTACCACTATGCTCAGTAGTGTTTTAATTTGAAAGAAGTTGGAATTGGGTGTGGACAACTTTTCATGGCAGAAAAAAACAAAAAAAAATTTGTTTAGAGGTTGCTAAATATTTTACACTCATTTTGGAATTTGATTTCTTCCTAATAATTAACAGTGTAATTTTTTATAAGCAGTGTGAAATGCTTATAAAAAATTACACTAGCTATATGTAAATAAAAAGGAATGTTAAATTGAAAAATGGAAATGCGAAAAACATTTATATATTAACATATGAAAAGTCAACATGCTTAGAATAATAATTTACCTTCATTAGTTTTTACTTTCAAAGTCCTCACTAATATAATTTTCTGATAATTATTAATCTGAAAAAATGATGGGATGTATGAAAATTGTATTCCACATCTTTGAAAGAATTATACACCACAATTCCCATCATTTCCTAATGCCATACTGGCTTGCATATTCAGTTTAATATCTATCAAAATATATAAATCTTCTATATTATATGTTTAATGTAAATTATTGTATTTTAATTAATGTATTAAATAATAAACAATAACATTGAAATCAAACTATAAGAATGGTTACTTTTCTTTCAAATGTGTATTGTGCAAAGATCACCTATATTTAGTAAAATAAAAACATATGTCAGAGAAGTTACTCATTTTTGTTCAAGATTTTATTTTTATATTCTCATTTATACTTACATTAACTTATAAGTGAGGGCAATGATCTTATCCATAGTGTTTTCAACAAATTATATTCTGCAATACTGAGAAGTTCAGAACTTTTTTTCTCATAGATATAAGTTTCAATATATGGCTGTAATTTTCATGTAAAAAGCCTGAAGATAGATGCTATAATGTATTGGGAGAAATTGTGGACTGTCCAGGCAGACAGTTGTCTGTCATTTCTTAGCTTTGGAAGCTGCTGGTTCTGCACTTCCTGTATAATCAGATATATTTATCCTTCTCAGGTCTCTGATGTGATTGAAGATTAGTTATATTCTTACAGTTAAATTTTAAGTTGTTTAGGAATTAAAAAGATATTCTAGGTCTGAGAAGATGTTTTTAAGTTGATAATGCAAGTTAGAATGGAAACTGAGTTAGGTATAGAACTTTAAACTCATTGAGATAGATAGATAATAGAATATTAATATCAGCATCCAAATTTGTATGGACAGGACATTGGGAATGTATGTTATACCTTATAATTTTCAAAATTGTGACATAATTGCTTTTATTATTTTGTATTGTGTTTATTGTTATAAGAAAAAGAGCCTTTTATTGGACTAAAAGGGGAACTGTTGAGGGGGAAAAGATACATGTTAAATTAAAAAAGAACAGCAGATAGGAGGTTGAGGGGAAAGAGGGTAGGAGGGTGGGACTGGGATGAGGAGGAGGGAGGGGACTATGATTGAAATGTAACTTGAAGAAATAAATAAATGTAAAAAATAAAAATAAAAAGCCTGGAAGAGTTGGGAATGGGAGAGTGCCTGAGGAAACATGATTGACATGTGAACCACTTTCTTTCCTAGCGACTGACTAATAACTGACAAAAGAGTTTTAAGCAGAGGGCCTGAATGGACCTGAGCCAGGTCTCCTGTGCACATGTCATGGCTGTTAGCTTGCTGGCTTTGTGGAGCTCCTACTAGTGAAACAAGTGTATTGTGATGTTTTTGTCTGCTCTTGGGACTCTTTTATTTTAATAGGTTGCCTTGTCCAGTCTCAATATGAGAGCATCTGCTCTGCATTCTTGTGTCTCCATTTGCCCTGTTTGATTGTAATCTCTTGGAAGCTGGCTCTTTTCTGAAGAAGAAACAAAGGAGGAGTATATCTGGGGGAGAAGGAGGGAGCTGGGAGGAGTGGGGGAAGGAGAAACTGGTCGTGATGTATTTTATGTGAAAAGAATCTATTTTCATTTTAAAAGATATAATTTTAGATATGGGCCATTCTGGAGGGGGAGGCATAGTAATAGGAGTGGAAGATAGCAGTTACATTATTGTTATAGTCAGGATACTGGTTAATGCTGCTACAAAAAAATCATTATGTACTATACACATTGACTTGGTAAACAAAAATCCCAATATCATTACTTTATGAAGTCATACACTCTTACAGTTATATCCCACTAAGGAATAATAATTAAATGTTTTAATTGAGTTTTCTCCAGATAGTTCTGTGAATGTCAAACAAGGTATCCACTTGTACATAATATTTAAATATAAAAAATTAATATTCAAGTATTTATCCCATTGTACACTAATTTCAATTCAAGAGTGGCTATAGAAAGCCATTCTAGGCCCACTGATCCTACTATTCCTCTAAGAGCTTTACACCAGTATATTGGTTTCTTCTTGAGATAAAAGTATAACTTGAATGTTTTTAGATCATCTCCCTTTTCTCCCTTGAGACAGGGTTTCTCCATGTAGCCTTGGCTGTCCTGAAATTGCTTGT
Organism: Lophiomys imhausi; assembly: GCA_907164525.1. Taxonomy (NCBI): domain Eukaryota; kingdom Metazoa; phylum Chordata; class Mammalia; order Rodentia; family Muridae; genus Lophiomys; species Lophiomys imhausi. Next base: position 6,724,959 of record CAJQZJ010018033.1, read on the forward strand.
ATAGTAGACTGGCTTCAAACTCACAGACTTCTGTTTGGCTCTGCCTCTCAAATCCTGAGATTAAAGGCATTCAATTATGTCAAGTTTTTGACATAAATCAACTACTTTTAAATAATTTAAGATTTCAAATTAATTTGATATCTATTGAGACATAAGTCTTACCTCAAGTACATGCTTGCTTTTGAACCAAGAAATAATATATAATTATTAATCATATATATTAATAGGTATTAATTATGTGTAATGCATTAATTGTATATTAATATCAATATTTCCTATAGTAATATATTACTATATTACATACACACATATATATGTATGACTTCACAACTGTCCCTTTGAAAGACAACCACTGACAGTGATAGAGCTCTACTCTTCTAACCTACTGTGATGGCAAGGACCTCCACTGAATGTTCAACATATAGTAAAAACAAGTGCCCAAACTGCATTAAACATCCTTTCTCACTGTGTCCTCCAGTAATTTACTGCTGGGTCTCCTCAGTCCCTCACATTTATTCACTGTTCTCTTTATGTGACTAATTTTAGTATCTCCCTTCTTTAAAAAAATATTTACTTATTGCTTAAGGTTACATCTCCATCACAGTGCCCTCTTTCTGCCATTCCCAGTCCTTCCCTCCCACCCTCTACCCCCTATCCCTTCCATCCCACTCCTCTGAAGTGGAGTGTCCCTACATAACAGTCCCTCATCCCAGTTCACCAGTCATATGAGGGTCAAGAGCCTCCTCATACACTGGGGTCCTACAAGGCAGCAACACTAGGGCAAAGTGTCTCATTGATAGGAAACAAAGTCTATGTTCCTGTTCCCCTTGGTGCATTGGCTGTAGTATAGATATTGTGTACTATATGGCTAAAATCCGAGTATAAGTGAATAGACGCCATGTGCATCCTTCTGAGTCTGGGTTAGCTCACTCAGAATGAGCTTCTCTAATTCCATCCATTTGGCTGCAAATTGCATGATTTCATTTTTTTCTGATGGCTGAGTAGTATTCCATTGTGTAAATGTACCACAATTTATTTTATCCATTTGTCGGTTGAGGGACATCTGAGTTGTTTCCAGTTTCTAGCTATTACACATAAGGCTGCTATGAACATAGATGAGGACACATTCTGTGGTTTGGTGAGTAATCCATTGGGTGGATACCCAGAAGTAATATGGCTGTGTCTTGAGGTAGAGCTTTTCCAAGTTTTCTAAGATATCACCAGACTGATTTCCATAGTGGTTGTGCAAGTCTGCACTACTACCAGCAAAAGAGTGTTCCCCTTTCTGAACACACTCACCAGCATGTGCTGTCATTTGAGCTTATGATCTTAGCCATTCTGACAGATGTGAGATGGAATCTCAGAGTCATCTTGAGTTGCATTTCTCTGATGATTAAGAATGCTGAGCATTTCTTCAAGTGTCTCTCAGCCATTAGGGATTCCTCCTTTGTGAATTCTGTTTAGCTCTGTTCCCCATTTTTGATTGGATTATTTGGTTTCTTGGCATTTAATTTCTTAAGCTCTTTGTAAAAATTGTATATTAGCCCTCTGTCAGATGTGGGGTTGGTAAAGATTTTTTTCCCAATCTGTAGGCTGCCATTTTGTTTGAATGACAGTGTCTTTTGCCTTACAGAAGCTTTTCACTTTCATGAGGTCCAATTTATTGATTGTTGGTCTTAGATCCTGAGCTGTTGGTATTCTGTTCAGGAAGTTGTCACCTGTGCTGATCTGTTCGAGGGTTTTTCCCACTTTTTCTTCTAGTAGATTTAGTGTGTCCGGCCTTATATTAAGGTCTTTGATCCACTGGGACTTAAGTTATGTACAAGGTGATAAGTATGGGTCTAATTTCATTCTTTCACATTTGGACATCCTGTTGAACCAGCACCATTTGTTGAAGATTCTGTCCTTTTTCCATTGTACGGTTTTGGCTTTTTGTTAAAAATTAAGTTACCATAGTTGTATGGGTTCATATCTTGATCTTCAATTCGATTCCATTGATCCACTGGTCTATTTCTATACTAGTACCATGCTGTTTTTTTATTATTATTATTACTATTGTTCTGTAGCACAGCTTGAAATCTGGGATGGTGATACCACCAGATGTTTTTTTATTGTACAGGATTGATTTAGCTATTCTGGGTTTTTTGTTATTCTATTTAAAGTTGAGAATTGCTTTTTCCAGATCTATAAAGAATTGTGGTTGTATTTTGACTGGAATTACATTGAATCTGTATATTTCTTTTGGTAGGATAGCCATTTTTTTAATGTTGATCCTACCTATCCATGAGCATGGGAGATCTTTCCATCTTCTGATATCCTCTTCAATTCCTTTCTTCAAGGACTTGAAGTTCTTCTCATACAGGTCTTTCACTTGCTTGGTGAGAGTTATCCCCAGGGGTTTTATATTGTTTGTGGCCATTGTGAAGGGTGCTGTTTCCCTAATTTCTCTCTCGGCCCATTTATTTTTTTGTATAAAGAAGGGCTTCTGATTTTTTTGAATTAATTTTGTTACCAGCCACCTTACTTAAGGTTTTTATCAGTTGTTTTTATTCTCTGGTAGATTTTTTTGGGTCACTTATGTATACTATCATATCATCTGCAAATATGGATAATTTGATTTCTTTGTTTCCAATTCGTATCTCCTTGATCTGCTTTAGCTGTCTTATTGCTCTAGCAAGAACTTCAAGTACTATGTTGATGAGATATGGCAAAAGTGGATATACTTGTCTTGTCCCTGAACTTAGAAGAAATGCTTCAAGTATCTCTCTTTTATTTTATTGAAAAATAGATTTTTCTCTCATACAATACATCCATACCACAGTTTCTGCTTCCTCCACTCCTATCAGTTCTCCTCTATTACCTCTGTGCCCCCCCCACCCACCTCTGAGCTGGTTCCCATCATTTCCCTGTAGAAAGAAGAACACAAGAGACAACAAACAGACACAACAAAACACGATAAAATAAGACAAGGTAATTTTTGCTTAGTGTCTCTGCTCTCTCAACAATCTAGAGTAAGGTTTTCATTTCTATTCAACACTTATCTTTTGTTGAAAATACCTTCATCAGAATCTTGAATAATGTTGTTGGTAGATTTCTTTTCTTGGTGTCTGTTCTGTATGCTTGCTGAAGTGCAATGGAGTTTATAGACTAGTCTTATAGGTCAAGTGTGGGTCTTTTCCTCTACTGTTGCCCACCATACTTTTGAGACGGTTTCTCACTGAACAGGAAGATTGCCAACTATGTAGACTGATTGGCCAGCAAGCTCCTTGTATGTTTCTTTCTCTGCTTCACTTCTCTGGAGTAATGTGTATACCATCAAGTCAGTGTTTATATGAACTGTAGGGACCTGAAGTCAGTACCTTATGTTTGTGTCACAAATATTTACTAACTGATTCATCTACTCATGTCCTACCAGTATAGTGGTTTTGTCTTTAACATTATGCTTCCAAAAACTTGGGTCATGCCTAAAAATAAATAAAACAAAGCATAATGTCAATTAAAAAAGCTAAATAGCATTGCTGTTTGGTTATTTAATCCCTAATTATTAGTTTATTTATATTTTACACACTATTGATATCTCTTCTTTAAAATGTCTAGATGATTAAATGTTATTGTTGTTGTAATGGTTCAAAAACACAGTAAATGTCTAATCTTGTTCTTTTCCTTATGCTTTGAATTGTCAAATTTAAATTTTGTGTCTATATACAGAAATCCATTGACCCTATGGCTTTCAGAAACACAGCTGTCTCATGAGTCTTTGACATTGTCATCATAACAGTCTAATTTGCATTTGAACTTTATAATTCATCTTAGCAAAAATAAATTCTAATGTGAGAATTTAAATCGAGTTTATGAAAGTTGTGTGTGGGTACCATTCGATTTCATTTTCTATATTCTAGCCCCTTGCTTTTGAATGATCATTTATGTCCTATCGTGTTCCTGAAGTGATAATCTTCACACCTCTTTGGGGTTTCCTTTACCACTAGAATTATCTCATTAGGCAGAATTATAATGCACATTTGTAACAAAATATCTCCAACAACAACCAGGAAAAACCCCCAGGTGTAGAGGTACACATTTTAGTAAATAATTTTTTGCAAAAAAAAACCCAGCTAATATGTTATATTTTAAAATAAGAAATTAAGAAAAATGATAAGAAAATAAGTAAAAGACTAATACACCAATTTAAGCAAATTTCACAAAACACACTTAAGGCACCAAACTGTTTTCATCAGGAAGATGAATAAGCTCACCCTCTGTCCTACAAGGTTATGGTAATAATAATTCTCTTGAGCTGTTAATGGACTTTCATGATGAAATCAGTACCAGGTTTAATCAGTTTGTTATTGTAGAAAGGGTGCTGGACATGAGAATTACAAAGAAACCATTTACAAAATATCTGCTGACCACAGTACTGGTAGAAAAGTGTTTGATATTGGGAATCAAAATAATTCTATTTTATTAATAAATATCCAATAGTTGCTACTAAATTTAATATATCTAATAGCTAATACTTGGCTTGTGGTCAATGATCTATAAAACATGATTACTTTGTGTAGAAACAGTGGAGGTATGTATATTATTATAACCTAGCAGACTGAGTACTATGATTTTATTTTACAAGTATTTTATGTAGCCATATTTTCACCATGATATTATAGTTCTTATGCATATATCAAGGAATGAAAATGAAAACAAAGATCTTAATTTCATGATCAAAATTATCCTGACTTCTCTTGGAAAATATTTAATATTTGCAAAGAACACTGGCTTCACTGAAATTCTCAAAGCAGTACCATATGAGGCATACTTTTTCTTACTGTTTATTTATTACTTCAAGTTACATCTCCATCACAGTGCCCTCTTTCGACCCCTCCCAGTCCTACCCTCTACCCCCTATCCCTTCTATCCTACTCTTCTGGAGTGGGGTGTCCCTAGATATCAGTCCCTCACCCCAGTTCAGCAGTCATATGAAGGCTAAGAATTTTCTCATTTACTGGAGACCTACATGCCAGCACCACTAGGGCAAAGTATCTCATTAACAGGTAACAAATCTATGTTCCTGTTCCCTTTGGTGCATTGGTTGTAGTATAGTTATCCTGTACTATACGGCTAAAATCCAATTATAAGTGAATAGATGCCATGTCCATCTTTCTGAGTCTGCGCTAGTTCACTCAGGATGAGCTTTTCTAGTTCTATCCATTTGGCTGAAAATTGCATGATTTCATTGTTTCTGATGGCTGAGTAGTGTTCCATTGTGTAGATGTACATGAGTTTTTCTACCCATTCCTCTCTTGAGAGACATCTGGGCTGTTTCCAGTTTCTAGCTATTACAAATAAGTCTGCTATGAACATAGATGAGGACACATTCTGTGATTTGGTGAGGAATCATTTAGATGTATACCCAGAAGTGGTATGGCTGGGTCTTGAGGCAGAGCTATTCAAAGTTTTCTAAGATATCGCCAGACTGATTTCCATAGTGCTTGTACAAGTTTGCACTCCCACCAGCAATGGAGGAGTGTTCCCATTTCTCCACAACCTCACCAGCATATGCTGTCAAGTGAGTTTTTGATCTTAGCCATTCTGAAAGGTGTGAGATGGAATCTCAGAGTCCTCTTCTGGAGAAAATGCACCACATATCTTACAGCTGATTTTTGGTGCTTTAATTTCAACAATCTTGGCTTCTGCAAGGAACTCTGCACAACTCCCAGTTTCTGTTTTGATAACCCTGTAACAGCTCTCTGAAATATACAGCATTCACTCTGCGTATGCTAGATTAACTTCTACACTATAACCTTCACCTCACTCCTAAACATTTGGCTATGTGAGTGCTTCATCATTTCTGTTCATGGGAGGAAAAAAAAGACATTTAAACATTTGTCTAATCTTGTGTTTACAGTCTGATCTACACACGAGCTTCAGTCCAAGGACACTTGGTCATATACATTCTAGCACCTAATTTTAACACACCTTACTATTCATTAAATGGGGTCTATTATTTCTCATCTAATAAGGTGATAAGATAAAGCACTAATTTCTTGAGGTTGAATTACCTAGACCTAGTTGTCATAAAAGCAAGCTCCATTAGATATATTCTCTATAATGTGTCTAGTGATTAAGAATTGGACAGGAATATATTTTGTGATTTGAGTGAAATTGATTTGGCTTTTTACCAGAAACGAATACTTATAAGATGCTGCAACTAACTTTAATTCTTGTCTCAAAATAATTTCATATGTCATGAGTTATTCAATCTTAATCTATATTGTTTATAGAATGACAAAGGTCGACTTTGAAGTTCCACTAACATTGTCATTTCCAAAATAATGTTGCTTACTAGTTCAAAATGATGACCTAGAAATAGCAATAAATGTTCTTAACAAAATACCCTCATAGAAATAACTTCTTATGTAGTTCCATCCCTACAAGCAATATTTCAATATAGCTAACAAAAAATATAGTTTGTATTTTTTCAAGAAGTTGAATTGGGATGTTTTCTGTTTTTTGTTTTTTGTTTTTTTTTTAGTTGTTGTTGTTTTGATTTTTTGAGACACGGTTTCTCTGTGTAACAGAGCCCTGACTCTCCTGGACTTCCTTTGTAGATCAGGCTAGCCTTCAGTTCACAGATCTGCCTGTCTCTGCCTCACAGGTACTGGGATTAAAGGTGTGGGCCACCATGTTCGACTTGGGAGGATTTTTTTTTAATTACACAAAATATTATGTTTTATTTCTACCTTCTAATTCAAGTGAACACTTGTTATGTTAAGGAAATATTCAGTAAAGTTTTCCTTTTCAGAGATAATTTCCAAAAAAAACTTGGTACTTCCTCAAAGGTTTCTCTGGCAGAGACAATGTAAATATTTAGGACAATGCTAATGTGCAGACTAACTAGAAAATTGTAATCTTAAAAAACATACATGTATGGCCCATGCATGACAGGAAATCTTTATCAAATATTACAGCATTTTTTTTCATTCTCTACCGAATTTCTCAAATGAGTTTTATTTTATTTAAGGAGAAAAAATTAAAACATGACAATGTCAATTTTGTTTTTCATGAGTGAATAAAATTATAGGCATGTATAGCTAGTGACATGCAATGAATTTTTAAAAATCATTTTTGTTACCACATGAGCTCCACCATAGGTTAAAATGAAAAGCAAAGACTGGCACAAGGACAGTTTCTCATTTTGTACTCCAGCTCAATAAAAATAAATTCACTTAGAAAAACAAAGTGTTATGATAAATTGTGGAGTAATATGATAGAAAATAGGGTCCAATGTAGAAGTATGGGAAAAAGGAAACAAATACATTTTGGTTTTGTTTTAATTTATTTCTAACAGAGCAGAAGTTAATCTTCAAAGACAGGAAAGAGAAGTCATTAAATAATAAAGTAATTTTTATTGAGGAAAAACACAGGATACCCGACATAATTAGATAGTAGGCCCTGAAGGATTTACAGGACTTAGGGATTTTTAGAGTAAAAGAGCTAAGTAACCCAGACCTGAAAGGCCCACCCTGATACAAATAAACCCACATCTGTACATCTGTAGGCTGCCTCATAAATTGATTTTGAACTTTGTGAACAATTACAATATTTTTCTTCTTGTGAGCTTTGTGTTTTTTTCTCTCTCTCTCTTTCTCTCTCCCTCTCTTTCTCTCTCATTCTCCTCCTCCTTTTCTTCTGCTTTTATCTCCCTTGTATCCTTGTTTCTTTCTTCTGTTTCACTCTCAAACTACTGTTAAAATGCATGTATGCACTGTTCCAAATAGCAAATAGTTCTGATTTATTGTTACATCACTGTCAGCAAGACACATAATGATATTTTCAGATTTTACAGGTTGTATAACAGAGCATTGTTTCTTTGTGATTTTTTTCTTATGATTTAAAGTGAAAAAATATTTGTGTTTCATGAGCGCCTTCTCAACATAGGTCTGATTTTCCACAGCATTCAAAATGAACTCTTAAATTAGAAAGGGAAAAATATGAACTAATATGATTCAACATGTGATAAGGAATTTCATAGACAGAAAATTCAATAGCTGCCCAAAATGTTTTGTGCTGTGAGTGAGTCTGAGGCATTGTTTAGATTTATTATGCTCCTTCAGTTCAGTCTCCTCTTGCAGCCCTCCTTGTGTCCCATGGGCCAATGGCTCTTGGTTTGCTTTGTCTTCAGTGTCTAAATCTGGAAATCTCCTTTCTTTACTTTCCTCTATTCTTTCTGCATAAAAGGTTTCTGTGTGCAAATGATTTGCAGTCTTTTTAATTTTTTAAACAAATAAAAGAAAACCACATGCATGTATTAATCCATTTTTAATAGCCACGTCTAAAGGACAGGGCATTTTCATGGTATTGTTTTGAATTGCTATTATCTTAAAAGAGTTTTATTTTTATCAGTATCTATTGTGGCCTGCAGTTAAAATGACAAAGACTCTCCTGCTGGGCAAACTGAAGAACCCTTTAGTTCACTGAATAAAAGTCTGAGATTGACAGCAGATTTGTTAAAAGTAGTTTGGTTCACATTCTACTGGTGCTATAGTTCTTCTTAAATAATTTTCATTTACTATTAAGAAAACATGCAATTTACTATACATACAACTTTTCATAAGCTGATAGAAAGTTTTGTAAGACATGGTACATTGCTGCCATCTATGGACAGAAAGTGAATACTGATCTTAACTTTAAACTTGGTTGACATTTCCTGATGTGTCCACATTTCTATGAACCTCTAAACAGTAACCACATTTTATGTAGCATCTATTAAAGTAAGATATGAAGGTTGAGAAGATACCTTAGTGGATGAAGCACTTGCTGTGTAAGTAGAGGATCTAAGTTCAGATCCTCAGAACCCAAGAGGAAGTCAAGAGCAGCTTTCACACCTTTATTATAAGTTCTTGTGGCAGGGACTAGAGGAGGATGCAAGAAGCATGTGGACAGTCCATCTTTTCAAATCAGTGAGCTCCTGGATCAGTTTGAGAGTCTGTCATAAAGTATAAGATAAAGAAGCAATTAAGTGAACACTTCACAAATTCTACCTCTAACCTCCAAATATGACCACATAGAAGAGCCATACATAAATTCACACACACACACACACACACACACACACACACACACACACACACAC